>PVLA01010733.1:0-60495 GCA_004027455.1 Hydrochoerus hydrochaeris
AGTAACTCCTCTGGAGTTTCTATTTTCGATTTCATATTGAGTATTACATGAAAATATATATATGTGAATTACACAAATTACAATTATCAGTACAAAACATTCCAAGATCCCCGCACCCAATTCCCACATGCGGTGTCCTTTTCCTGGAGAAGCGATTCCTTGAAGCACTCTCCTCCACCCATGGACCTTGTCACAAGGCGTGGATGGACTAGGTTGCGGCACACACTAAAGACCTTATTATTATTTTTGTTTTTTTGAGACAAGGTCTCCTGGTGTAGTTCAGACTGGCCTCGAGCCACTGTATATAGCCCAGGCTGACCTTGAACTGCCACCTGATAGCTGGGATTGTAGGCATGTACTACCACACTTGGCAACTTCTTCCTTTTTGAAAAGAGAAACGAAAAAACACTCGATTGACACTTTCCTTAGACATAGGCCTGACTTTTGACTTAGTTGTTTTAGTTTGTAAGAAACACAGTAAAAATCCCTTCTCAGGTAGCTGTAAAGAGCATTATTAGGGGAGCAGTGCCTTTTCCTTTTTTTGGTACTGGGAATTGAACTCATGACCTCACATTTGCCAAACAGATGCTGTGCCGCTGAGCTATATCCTTGTCCCCTTGTCCTTCTAAAACAACAAAAATACTTGTCTTTGGACAAAGAAAGATTATCCTGTGTTTTTAGTCCCTTCGAGTTCTGCTTATCAAACTTTTTTGAAATTTTAGTCTTTATGTCTGGAAATTGATAAACATGCTCTTTGGTAATCCTGAGCTTAAGCTGCTCCCCCCCTCCCCTGTTCCTAGATTGCATCACAATTTTCAAAATCATACACAGTGTTCATAACCTATGTTTCGTCTTCCTTTTGATTTGTAGGAAGTCAGAAGGTTATTTGTTTTCTTTAAGAATGGAACTGCTAAGGGGCTGGGGATTTAGCTCAGTGGTGTGAGAGTCTGCCTGGCAAGCTGAAGTTTGTGAGTTTGATCCCTGGTACCTAGATAAAAAAAAAAAAAAAAAAAAAAGAATGGGATTTGCTAGCTAGCCATGGTGGTACATGTCTGCAATCCCAGCACTCTAGGAGACTGAGACAGGAGGATTGGAAGTTTGAGCCCAACCTAAACAATTTAGTGACTTAGTAAGACCCTGTCTCAAAAAAAAACAAGCAACAAAAAACCTGACTGAGGATGTAGCTCAGTGTGAAATCTTTTTGCTCAAAAATCTAATACACCTTTCTTCCCCATAGGATCACTGCTGTTTTCAACACTTACTGTAAGACTATAAATGGTTTAGAGCCAGGGGCAATGGGACATAGCTGGACTCAGCTACTTGATAGGCTGAGGCAGGAGCTGGAAGTTTGAGACCAGCCAGGGCAACATAGTCTCAAAAGATTCAAAATGATACTTTCATGCTGCACTGCTAGGATAAAAGACCCTCAAAATGTTTCTTGTGGCTCCAGGGTTTCGCTTACTTGGCTAAGGGCCCACCCCGGTAAACGTGAGGTTGTGAGTTCAATCCCAGATGCAGAAAAAAAATTTTTTTTTCTTGTGAATGTCTCTATTTTAGGTAAAAGAATTAGCCATGAACTAATAGGAACTGTATTTCTGGCACCTGGGTAGCAGTTTGACCATAGTGTAACTGGGCTGGTTTCATGTCCAGGCTTTTGGTCCTAAACGAAAAGTTTATTGGGGTTACCTAGGACATGATTTTCTTCTGTTGTTTATCCATAGCCTATGGAGGAGGTTGACCTGCAGCTCCATGTTGACATTCCTTCCTTCCCTCCCTTTTTCCTGGGATTGAACACATAACATTCCTGCTGAGCTATATCTGTAGTCTTTTTTTACTTTGAGACAGAGTATTGCTAAGTCACTAAGTTGCCCAGGCTGGGCTTACATTTATGATCTTGTTTCAGCCTCCCAGAGTGCTAGGATTACAGGCATACCATAATGCCTGGCTGACATTTTCATTGTGTGTGTATTTATATTGTTTAGCAATTAATGATAAGTGGCTAGGATTGTGCCTCAGTGGTAGAGCATGTGCTTAGGCATCAAAACATCTCCAACATCAAAGTAAGATGAAACAAAACCAAAAAAGTGATGGAGAGTTATACCACAAGGATACAGCCTAAAATTCATTTCTTTGATATTTGATAGGGAGCTATGTGCTGTACAAGGATTTGGAAGTTGTCTTTCTGTAGATTCTTCCTGACTTTTTGCATTTTAATATTCCAGGGAGACAAGATAAGTTCTTCAGTATAAGCTATAAATATTTTTCCTTCTGTCTGTATTTGGATGCATCTGGTTATATACTTTTTAGATTGTAGGCTTTTAAGAAATGTAAGGAAAAAAAAGAAATGTAAGGAGCCAATTATTGTTCAAATTTTTACAGTAAGCACTTATTTTAAAATTTAAAACACAACAAAAAATATAAAATTGCCTTTAAAATTTACTACGTCACCTCTCTTTCCATCCCTTTTCCTTTTGCAAAGATCTATCTCACTTTTTCCTGTTATCTTTCATTTTGCTCTTTATATTTTAGGTTTCCCATGAGAAAAATCATGTGATATTTAAGCTTGTCTGATTTAGTTCACTTAATATTATGATCTCAAAATGCATATCGATTTTCCTACAAATGACTCATGCTTATCCTTCTTTATGGCAGAGTAGTACAGATGTGATATATATATATATATATATATATATATATATATATATATATATATACATCACATTTTCTTTATCCATTCATCTGTTGATGGACATATAGATTACTTCTAAAATTTACTGGTTTTTTTCTGGTACTGAAGATTGAACTCATGGCCTAGTGCTTGCCAGGCAGGCACTCATACCACTGAGCTAAATCCCTGGCTGCTGTTTCTTTTGTACCATTTTCCCCTAAGGCTTTTTGTTTTTGTTATTTGGGAATCGAACCCTGGCCTCATACTGCAACAGCTTTCTACCACTGAGCTATATCCTCTGGCTCTTCCTCCAAGACAATTGCACCCTCCCCATAAGGGGTCTTTCTTTGTAGTCCAAGCTGTCTTTGAACTCAATATGTGGTCCCAGGCTGGCTTGAAATTGGGACCTTTCTGCCTCACGCACCTAAAAATGACCCTCAAGATGGGGTTACAGTCTTACACTGCCACTCCTAGCCTAAGATTTAAAAAAGTATTATTTTGAATTATCATGGTAATGTTATGTTGTCCAGGCTGTCCACAAAGACTTGGGCCACTGACCTGCTTTAGCCTTGTAGGTGCATACAGGCATATACCAGCTGTGCCTGGGACCTCTAGCATGCTGGGAAGCACTCTATCCTGGGCTGCCCCTCCAGGTATGTTTTAGACCCTTCGATTAGGAGCAGAGCTTCTTCCTTACTGACAGAATAACAGAAGAATAACTGCTTAAGAGAGTGGTGAGTACTTGAACTGCATACTTAGTAGTGAAATGAGGCTATGAGGGTGAATTAAACTTAAAAACTCTGAGGGAAAGATCTTTTCTGAGAAAGTATCATTAGGTAGGAAAAGACTACTTTCCTCTTTGAGCTGTACTTGTATTCACAATGGGAAGCATCTCTGATTGAGGAATTAGCATTCTTTGACATGATTTTCTTTTCCCTAGATTTCCATGAAGACAACTGACAAGGACCTGAATGGCCTCATTTTAGCTGCTTCAGTGTGTGGAGCTATTCCGTGCTCCCTTGTGTCTCGTGTCTAGAGTGACACTGGCTACTGAGCACCATGAAGGTTGTCCCAGAGAAGAATGCTGTCCGGATACTCTGGGGCCGGGAACGGGGTACTCGGGCCATGGGAGCCCAGAGGCTCCTGCAGGAGCTGGTGGAAGATAAAACTCGCTGGATGAAATGGGAGGGCAAGGTGAGAGACATGGCTGTTTTTGACATGGGATCTGTAGGCCTGACAGTGGAATGGACTGTTAGGATGGGGCAGAGTTGAAGTCTAATGTATGTTATGTAGGAGAGTTGATATATCTAACTTGGGAGGTTGGTTTACAAATTTGAAAGACTCTAAGGGCTAGAGTCTTTTTCTTTAGAGCTAGACCTTTTTCTTGAAGGTAATTTAGATTTAGCTCTCTCAATTTGCAATTTGATCATTGTCTCCAGTTTTTTAGCTGATACTGTGAATGCTAATCATAATCTAGAATGGTTTGTGTGTTTTTCAGATAGAACAAGCCACATTTATAAATAATGTATTTTAACAGGTGTTTTTTTTTTTTTGTCTCCCAGAGAGTAGAACTGCCTGATAGTCCACGCTCTACCTTCTTACTGGCCTTCAGCCCAGACAGGTATCTAGTATTTATCTGTAATTTAAACCTTAAGATTTGTGATAACATTGCTTCCTGTGTCTTTGGCCTAGTGTGATCTTCCAGGTTAATCCCCAGAGGCTCTCTGAAGCACTGTGTAAACAGACCTTTGCCAGTGTATCAGTGAAGAAAGCAGATGAGCAGTGCTAACAGAACAGTAGTGAAAGTAAAGTGAATAGTAAAGGAACAGAGATCAGAACAAGGAAAATTTCTCAGCAACAGTCCTTTGCCTGTGTGATATAGGCTACCAATGGCATGATGACTTTCCCAGCCAGAAAAAGTGCCTCTGAAGGCAGTATGTGTCATTTGGGGACAGTGTAGGAAAATCAGAAGCTTTCAGAGATCAGACTAATTCTCTTGCATGTGGATATACTGCATTAATGCACAATGCTTAGTTTTTTTCATGCTGGAATGGAGAAAAGTATCAATTTTCTGTGTTGTCCAAAGCTGATAAAATTTGTTACAATCTCACCTGTCTCTTGATTCATTACTACTCTTTAATCCCTAGGACTCTCTTGGCCTCCACTCATGTAAACCATAATATCTACATTACGGAGGTGAAGACAGGCAAGTGTGTGCATTCTTTAATTGGACATCGACGTACTCCCTGGTGTGTCACTTTTCATCCCACCATCTCAGGCCTTATTGCTTCTGGCTGCCTAGATGGGGAGGTTAGGATTTGGGATTTACATGTAAGTATTCTTTGCTTAACAGCCTTTTTCTTTGGTATTCTGAATGCAGAGGCTTATTTGCCATTGGGTTCTTAATTCTGAAAAAGAAATTAGCCAGGTTCTAAGGATTTCAACTGAGTATTGGTAGTCATTACCTACCAATCAGTAGAAATTGGTTCATAGACTTTCATTCTAAAATGAACAGTTAGTGCTGGGTGTGGTGATGCACACCTATAATCCCAGCATTTCAGAGGCTGAGGCAGGAGAATCACTGTGAGTTTGAAGCTAGTCTGAACTACATAGTGAATTCAAGGCCAGTCTGAACTGTATAGTGAGACCCTGTCTCAAAAAACCAAAAAAAGAAAATGCACTTTTATTCCACTGCTCATTGTGACATATTGCAGGAGGCTCTGAGATGCATTCAGGATGGATTCTGTTGTCTTAGAGCAAAGATTGTGTTGTACTCTGATTATCAAAGCAAGATGCCCACAGTCCTATTGGCTGGCTAGTGCATTGTTCTGTACCATATTGTGAACAAAGCTTGAAGGTTTTTGGTTTTTTATTCTGAGATAAATATAGCCTGGAACTCATGTTTCTCCTGCCTCAGCCTCCCAAATGATTGATTAAGGTCATGCTTTCCTATGCCTGACTCTAGTTTGGAGTTTTTGTAGGCTTCAAAAACAGGAACTGGGGGAATATTTGCTCTTAGATTGTAAGAGACTTGAGCTGAGAGTAATATTTATATTCATTAATTTAACAGCCAGATCACTGATCTTGTACATTGTTTTTATGGAAGACCTTTTTATTTATTTATTTATTTGGGTACTGGAAATTCAATCCAGGGCCTTCATATTGAGCTATGTTTCTAGCCTTTTTCTAATTTTTTAAAAATTTTGAGACAGGGTCTTGGTAAGTCACTAAACTGCTCAGGCTATGCTTGAACTTGGAATCTTCTGACCTTGAACTCCAGATTGCTGGGATTACTAGTTGGCACCACCACACCTGGCTTACAGAAACATATTTAAATGACCCTATAAGTAGTCATTTTACTTTATCTATTTATCTTTATTTTTTGTGGTATTGGCACCTGTATTTGGGATCTTTATACTGCACTATGTCCCTGGGCCTTTTTCTTTTGAGACTTGGTCTTGCCACATTGCCCAGGTAGAATTTAAATTTGTCTCAGCTTCCCAAGTGCTAGAATTACATGGTATGCCATAGCACTTGGTTTTTATCTTACTTATTTTTGGGATTAAACCTAGTGAGCGATGAGCAGTATACCCACTCCTTTTTTATTTTGAGATAGGTTCTAGCTAAGTTTTCCAGGCTAGCCTTGATCTTGAATCTTTCTGCCTCAGCCTCCTGAATAGCTGGGATTATAGGTTTGTGCTACCATTCCTGGCTTCATTTTATCTTTAATGAAGTGTTCTTGAAGTTGACTGTTAGCAGTCTATTGGTAGTTTGTAACCTCAGAACATTTGGGACTGGTTCATTTGCAGGGTGGCAGTGAAAGCTGGTTTACAGATAGCAACAATGCCATTGCTTCCTTGGCTTTTCACCCTACGGCCCAGCTTCTGCTGATTGCTACTGCCAACGAGATCCACTTCTGGGACTGGAGTCGACGGGAGCCCTTTGCTGTAGTGAAGACTGCGAGTGAGATGGAGCGGGTCCGGTGAGTATGTGCCCCACCAGCAGTGTCTGGAACAGGCCTGGCATGACAGAGATCATTACACCTCTGTCACCTAAGGGAATGAGTGTTGTCTGTCCCCTCAGGGCAGCTATCAGGGGAGGTTGCTATCCCATGACTTTTTTTTTTAAGTCTAGTTTTTAATGGCTGGATAGTCAACTAGGAAGCAGTTCATTTTGTTCATTTCATTTGCCTCACCTTCTGGTTTCTATAGAGCAGGGTCAGTAGAATTTTTTCTTAGGTTGAAAGCCATAGGTGTTTGGGATTTCCTTTTTTGGGGGGGGATGGGAAAGAAATTTAGATTTTTTTTTCTCCTCCCAGGTGTTATTTTAGATAGCTTCATGAGTGATTGCTCATCCTTGGTTGACTGTGTTCTCAAGTTGAAAGAGATGTAACCATGCATCAAGTCTGCTAATGGGTAGTTTTTGAGCTCTCAAGATCAAACACACCCAGTACGTGGAGTGTGTAGCTTAGTGGTAGAGCACTTTTCTGCCATACATGAGACCCTGGGTTAAGAAACAAATCCCAAAACCAAAAACAACAACAAATATGTGTTGCCTGAGTTAAATTTTTTTTTTTTTTTTTGGTACCGGGGATTGAACTCATGACTTGCAGGTGCTTAGGCTGCTGAGCTAAATCCCCAGCCCCCTTGAGTTAAATTTGATATGCTGCTTTCTTTGATTTTGATATTGTAGCTGGATATAGTTTCACCTATTGTCATTTGATGTTGAAACATTGTTACCAGAGTACATGCTTCTTGCCATTGTGCTGCATTGTGTGAGAAGAACTGAGCCATGGTAGGGTGCATAAGTGTCTCTGCTTTACTGTAAGGATGAGTGAGTGCACAGTGAGTGCTGTGCACATGAGCAGTCTTAGAAATGAGCAAATGTATGCTTAACGTAGCTGCTTTCTTGGGTGCAAAGTTAGGTATCTTCAAATATGAAATTGTTGTTTTTGTGATATATATTCCTTTATATCGGCAAGAAGTATCAAGCACATTTTGACCTCTTCAAAAGCTTTTTTTTTTTTCCTCCCCGTTTTGAGACAGGGTCTCACTATGTGGTTCAGGCTGGCCTTGGGCTCACTTTGTTGCCCAGGCTGGTCTCGAATTTGTAACAGTCCTCCTGCCTCAGCCTCCCAAGTGTTGGCATTACAGGCATACACCACCACGCCCAGCTTCTTCAAAGGTTTTGAAAGCATGAAGCGGATGTCAGGCAACTTCAGGGTTATCAGTAACCATTGCTGTAAATGTGAATATAGTTTTCTTCTCAGTTAACATAATCGCTCTGTGTTTCTCTGTGTCTTCTGTGATTTCAGTCTGGTGAGATTTGATCCGCTTGGACACTACTTACTCACAGCAATCGTTAACCCCTCTAATCAGCAGGTAAGGTTCTGGAAGTTCTGACTCCATCTGAACTGTGAGTTATTTTCTAAACTAGAGCTTTAATTCTGCTTATATTGGATTTTAATTTTCAATATACAAGTCTTTCTTTTCAGCTGAGACTTGTATTAGCTTCAGACTGCATAGCTGCATAGTCAAAAGTTTCAGCCTTAATCTTGGCAGGAGACTCAATTCGGAAACTCCTGAGTGATTGCCTCATTAGAAGTAGCAGTTGTCATCATCAGGCAGTGTTGGGTAGCCTGTCACTTGTGTGTCTCTGGCTGGTTTGACATTTTGTTTCCCCTTGCTGCTTCCATGTCACAGAGGTGCCTTCAGTAGAATTGGTTTGCCAGCTGTATTCAGATATGTTGCTAGTAGGAAGTGAATAATTTAATGTCTTATGATGATTTTGAATCTGTAGCCAGTTACTGTAGTTCTCAGTACTTCAGGGATGGAGAGTTGTTGACTGTCTATGAAAGTGCTTCTCCTTGGATGATTGTCAATAGTTAGTTCTTGATTTACGTGGAGGTTTTGCCTAACTGCCTTGCTCTACCCTTTGCCCCATGCTGATCCACATTCCAGGGTGATGACGAACCAGAAATTCCCATAGATGGAACAGAATTATCCCACTACCGTCAGCGTGCCCTCCTGCAATCACAGCCAGTTCGCCGGACGCCTCTCCTCCACAATTTCCTGCACATGCTGTCCTCCCGCTCTTCTGGCATCCAGGTGGGAGAGCAAAGCACAGTGCAAGATTCTGCTACCCCCTCACCCCCACCGCCTCCCCCTCAGCCCTCCACGGAGCGCCCCAGGACTTCCGCTTACATCAGGCTCCGACAGCGGGTCAGTTACCCCACCACAGTTGAGTGCTGCCAGCACCCTGGGATCCTGTGCCTTTGCAGCCGCTGCTCTGGCACTCGAGTTCCTTCCCTCTTGCCACACCAGGACAGTGTCCCCCCTGCTTCTGCCAGAGCTACTACCCCTTCCTTTTCTTTTGTACAGACCGAGCCCTTCCATCCCCCGGAGCAGGCCTCATCAACGCAGCAGGACCAGGGCCTCCTGAACCGGCCGTCTGCCTTCAGTACAGTCCAGAGCAGCACTGCCGGCAACACGCTCCGCAACCTCAGTCTGGGGCCCACGCGTCGCTCTTTGGGGGGCCCTCTGTGCAGCCACCCTTCTAGGTATCACCGAGAAATAGCTCCTGGGCTAACGGGATCAGAGTGGACCCGGACAGTGCTCAGTCTGAACTCACGCTCTGAGGCGGAGTCCATGCCCCCGCCCAGGACCAGTGCCTCCTCTGTGAGTTTGCTGTCTGTGCTGAGACAGCAGGAAGGTGGCTCTCAGGCATCTGTGTACACATCAGCCACAGAAGGGAGGGGCTTTCCAGCGGCAGGGTTGGCGGGTGAGTCTGATGGAGGGAATGGTTCCGGCCAGAACAGCTCAGGCAGCATTCGCCATGAACTTCAGTGTGACCTGCGACACTTCTTTCTGGAATATGACCGGCTGCAGGAGCTGGACCAGAGCCTGAGTGGGGAAGCATCTCAGACTCAACAGGCCCAGGAAATGCTCAACAATAACATTGAATCTGAGAGGCCAGGCCCTTCTCACCAGTCCACCCCACACAGCAGTGAAAACAACTCCAACCTGTCCCGCGGCCACCTGAATCGCTGCCGTGCTTGCCACAATCTCTTGACCTTCAACAATGACACCCTGCGTTGGGAAAGAACCACACCCAACTACCCATCTGGGGAGGCTAATTCCTCCTGGCAGGTCCCTAGCACTTTTGAGGGCATGTCATCCAGTGGCAACCAGTTGCCACCTCTTGAACGCACTGAGGGCCAGACGCCCAGCTCCAGCAGGCTGGAGTTGAGTAGCTCTGCTAGTCCACAGGAGGAGAGGACTGTGGGGGTGGCCTTTAACCAGGAGACAGGCCACTGGGAACGAATTTACACCCAGTCCAGCAGACCTGGAACTGTAGCACAGGAGGCCTTACATCAGGATATGCCGGAGGAGAGTTCTGAGGAGGATTCCCTCAGGAGGTAAGCAGTTACCATCCTGCCTTCTACCTCCCTGCCTTTTCTCCTTACATGTCTTTCTTCAACCCTGTAGATTTGGGGCTCTGTTGGAAATGTCTTGAGCCCACGCATCTGGTTCTGATCTCCCCATTGCACCATCTTGGAAAATTCTGCTCTGTTGGCAAAGTTAGTATCAGGCCTGGTGGTATGTGTGAGTCAGTTGGTTGTGCTGGGCTGTTTTTAGCTAAGCTGAAGGCTCTGGCTTTAGCCTTGAAAAGAGAGCATAGATGAAGTTATAGAGGCATGAAGAGATAGAGCCATTGAATTTCTATGTCCTGCCTTTCAACCTTCTCGATGTTTTATTTGTGTAGGTCTAGGTATTGTGAGGTAAGAAAGTGTCCTAGAGTGCCTAAGAATAAGTAGTAAAAGAGAACCCCTTGGTTCAGGCTTGTATATTGGATAGGTTCTTCTTTGGTTGCATTGCTTTGGGCAACTGTTTGCCTCCTAATCCTTATCTTTTGGAACAAAGAATCAGCATGTGCACATGTGTGCTTGTGTGCACTTGTACATGCATGTGAAGGTATCTGCATAAGAGGATGCATATTTATCTCAAAGCTCAAAAATTTTTTTTACAGATAAATTTTTTTTTTCTTCATTTGTTTGTATTTTTGAGTACTGGAAATTGAACCTTGTGTCTTCTGCCTGCCAAGCACATGCTCTACCATTGAATGACACCCTCAGCCTCAAGATTTGTTGGATGGGCCTTCTAGATGGAAATTCATCTTGGAGGGGGAAACAGAAGACTTGATGGAAGGCTTTTCTATACACAGATTGACATACCAGCCAACTATTTCATGAAAGAAACTGTGGGTGTAGTTGATCACCCACCACATGTTCCTTGTATAGTTGTGTGCATATCTTACTTGATTTATTAGGGACTTCTTTCTGTAATTTTGTAAAGGTCAAATCTAGCATAATCACTGGCTCCCAGAATATGCCTGTTGAATCCAGACAACATATTAGTCTGCATTATATCTTTTGTTGAAGTTTCTCTGACGTAAGATTTTTAACAAGGATGGGAATATAGATTGTGCACATAATGTACTTGTTATTTTGGAAGGGTACTTAGAACAGTCACTTAGTCAGTAAGCATTAGTTGAATGGCTATAATTTTTCTAGCTTGTGCGAGGCACTGTGCCCACTGGAGTCTACAGTTTTGTTGTGGACTTACTGATATAAAATTTATCAAAAGTATAGATAATCATATGCTTCCTTGTATTGATATTAAATGTAATATAAGCAAGCAAAAACCAACAAAAGTATCTAATTTTAGGAAAAAGGGAAGTATCAATCAGAGTTTTACAAAATCTAGTTGAAAGATGGACAGGATTTAAGAGAAAAAAAGATCTTTCTCTTTTAGGGGAACAGCATGTAGTAGAGGACAGTGTGTGGTATATCCATGATAGTAAGCAGTAACCAAGGCCTGGCATTGAGCACAGTGAGAAGGTTGGGTGACTATGAAAAGTAGACAGAGTAATAGTCTTGGGCAAGCACCTTTTCCATTCATGGGTTTGGAATATTTTTCTTCCATAGTAGCCCGTTTCAGCAGCCTGGGACTTTTGTTTTTCTCCTTGTGGAGAGAGTGAGAAGGCATCCAATACAGTGCCTGACATGTGGTAGGCACTCAAAGGTTATTAAAGGGAGCCTTGAGAAGACTCTCTTCAGTTATGCTGTTAAGCGGCCTAGCAGTCCCTGCCTTGTAGTCCAGGAGAACTTCTGCTCAGCATTTATCTGTCTGGTTCCCACAGTACCCCTTCATGTACTTCATGTGAGCATTCCCTAAGTTAAAAATAAACTCAGCCAGGCTTGAAATCCTGGTGCTCTGAGAGGCTGAGGCAAGAGAATCGCAAACCCAATCCCAGCCTGGGCAATTTAGTAAGACCCTATAGACTAGGGTTGCAACTCATTGTGAAGGCCCTGTGTTTAATGCCCAGTACCAGAGACCAAACAAAAGAAACAAAATGTAGATGTTGAGCCAGGCATGGGGGCACATGCCTGCAATTTTAGCGCTCAGGAGACTGAAGCAGGAGGATGTTGGGTTTGAGGTTAGCCTGGGCTAGCTGTGGGACCTTGTTTCAAAAACTCACAAAAATAAAACCATAGAAACTATTAAGGAGGTATTAAAACCTTTTTTCTGGTGATGAATTTGTGTTGTGATTAAGTAAAGTTTAAGCATTTAAGGATGCGTATTGCCAAAAATGTTCCTTGCCATTTTGCAGTAAATAATTTTGTATGCTTTTTGCATAGTTCTTTTTATAAAATTGTACATGAATATGGTAGGTACATTGTAGAATCCCTTAAATGAGCTAGGATATGGTGACAACAGTTGAATCGAAAATGAAGTATCTTATAAAACATTCTAAGTGCACATGTGTTAGAGAAGGGCCATTGCCTCATCACGGCAGCTGGCTGCATTCCTATGTGAACTATTCATCCCAGCAGATCTGATCAGTATCAGAAGGGGCTCATCTTCTCTGATGAAGGAGTTAGGCTCTGCTCTTGCTTCTCCAGTAGGTGTCATTGTTGGGCTGTTGCTGCTGCTAGGTTAGGCTGGCTGGGAAGAAAAGGTGTCCTTGTTTTTGTGAGAGGTTGGCTCTCATAACAAAACCTGTTTCTGTAGGTGACTATTGTTTCTAGTGAGTGAAGTTCGCAGAATGTTATTGTACGAAGGGTTTTATATCTTTGGTCTTATAGTGGGGGATATGCTAAGGAGCTATGTTTTGATCCTTTGTGCTGGAGATTATTACTAGTGTGTGTGAATAGTGAGTCTTGGTAAGCACACAGCGTGTACTTCAAAATAGCTCTATGCTGCTTAGTAGTAATAACCAGGAGGTTTATCTTCCTTGCCCCGTGGTCAAAGCAGGGTGAGATTTCTGCGTAACCTGGCTTGACCTTACAGCTTGAATGGTAGACCCTTTGTTTCATTACCAAAAGCTGATTTTTTTTTTCTTGGTCTGAGAGTTTAGGATTCAGAAGGAAAAGATTAGGGTATTGTTGCTTGTTAGAGTAGCAGTCTCTTGGCTTTTAAAGGTTTGTTATTAGGGAAAAAGAAAGTTTGGGATGGTATTTTAAAACCAGAAGAAATTAGTCAGGCATGATAGGACATGTCTGTAATTCTAGCATTTGAGAGGCTGAGACAGGAGGATCACTGCAAGTTCAAGACCAGCCTGGGGTACACAGTGAACAATAGAGCAGGACTCAAACAATAAAAACCCAAAAACAAACCAGAGAAACTCAGAGCCTATTTAGTCTAATCTGTCTCTGTTTTCCCCTGGTAACTGGGGATTGAACCCAGGGCTTCATGCATATCAGGCAAGTGTTTTACTACTGAACAGCATTCTCAGTCCTTGTTTAATTTTGTTTTGAGAAAGGGTTTTACTAAGTTGTCTAGGCTGGCTTAGAATTTACCATCCTTCATCCTTATCCTTCATGTTTAGTTGGGATTGACACAGTCATGACATAGAGACCATCATAGAATGGCTAATATGCAGAATCCTGGGCCCTTAACCAGTTATTTATTATAACCTTGGTTTATTTTTTAAAGGCAGTTGGGACTAGAAATCATTTTTGTTAAAAACTATGACCCTTTACCTGGGCCTATAAATTTCCAATAGATAGCTAAAAGTAAAACAAAGTTTGATCTCTGTTTTGTAAAACTGTGGGTCAGTGCCTTTTCAGTTCTCTATACAGGCTTTTTTAGTCATTTATGGGGTGTCTATTAGCCCTAAATTTACCTACCCTTTAGACTAGAGGACACCAAGATAAAAGATTTATAGAGACATTTAGCTGTGTCTAGAAGTCTCTAGCCATTGTTCTAAATCTGTGATTACCTGGATTTTAGCAAAAGCAGAGCCTGATATAATTAAAACCGCTACAGAGACAGTCATTTTATGGGAATGGAATCATGCTTCCAGCCATGAGGATTTTAGAGCTATAAAACCAGGACTGAGGTAATAATGAAATGAACCTTAGCCTACCAGTTAATTTTTAAAAGCTGGCCTCCTGTCATTAAGGGTGAAATAATATTCTGATGCCCCTTCTATCAGAGTGTCTCTCCCACCCACTCAAGCTAGATTCCTTTTTTTGATGGGGGGAAGGTACTGGGAATCAAACTCAGGGCCTCACACTTGGAAGACCTATTTCATTTTATTTTAATTAATTAAATTAATTTATGTTGTTGTTGTTAAGGGCTGACTTGCTCTTTATCAGGTTTTTAAGCTAAAGTCTCACCATTTTTTCTTTCTTAAGTTTTTTTTTTTTTTTTTGGTTACTGGGCTCAAACTCATGACCTAGTGCTTGCCAGGCAGGCACTTATGCCACTGAGCTAAATCCCTGGCCCCCATTTTCTCTAATTAGTGTTTTCCCTATAAATTTGTGCTTTTAGTTTTAATTTCCATTATTATTAAAATCAAGGACCCATGAAAAACCAGTGACAGGATTACAGGTGTGCCACTACAGCCAGCCCAAGTCCATTTGTGAAAATTTAAATACAGAGGAAGTAATTTTGTACAGGTATAATACTTGTAGCAAAGGTGAGATTTGAACTCTTGGATCCTGAAGAGGGCACCCTTTCCTCCACTTTTTTGAAATTTGTGCTTTCATTCAGCTTTCCTCTACAAAATTTCTGTGGCTCGTGTAGCTCATTAATGTGAAGGGGCTCTTCAGTGAATTCTCATGGTAAGAAACTGAAGATCTGATAGATAATTTGTAAGTATTATTTCTAGGTAGAGATGTAACCAATGTGATTTTTCTAGGAGAAACACTGTGTTACTTGCTCTTGGTTCTACATTGGTCCTTATAAAGTGGTCCCAGATAGATCATTGGGAGTTCTAAATTAGTCTAAATCTCCCCCAGTTAAATGGTTTGTGCATTCCTTCTCTAGATACTTAACAAAGCATCAGAACTAGATTGTTTAGTAAGTTTTGAATGTGTTCTGAAAACTGATGTCTTCTGATTTTCACTTTTCCTTAACAGTAGGTGAAGATTGAAGGAGCAAGTTGGTAACCATAGCATTAAAATGTAGCCTACCGCGCATTCAAGGAGTCACTAACTCTAATAAGTAATGCCTTAAATGTTTGCATGAAGAGCTGCCAAATGAATAAATGAATGAATGCTCTTAGTAGGCATATATTCTCCAACTCAGAAAGTATGGTGCCAAAACTATGAGGAAGGGTCAGCCTAAAAGATTGTTAATAAACAGGGATTGTTTGGAAATGCAGATATCTGGATTTTGTTGCTTACAAAACTAATGCAGATTTACAGTATTTACCAAAAGTCAAACATTTCAGAAATGTGCAATTATAGAAAGTAAATGTCCTTTCTCGGAAATAATCACTGAAAGCAGTTTTGGGTAACTCCAGAACTTTTTTTTTTTTTTTTTTGCAAATGAAAACATTTCTTCCCTTGAGTTTTAAAAATGAGGTCTACCAAAATTGACTTTTAATTATATTACTTATTGTTCTTATATATCATGGGCATTTTTTCATGTCTGATTTATCTATCAATATATATACACAAATGGAAATAAGTATTTCCTAATGGTACAGTGTTCAGTGCGCATGGTTAGTTAGCCCTGTCAGCAGGGTTCGGTTGGTTTCTGTCTGTGTCTCACAGCATCATATCATGTTTGCATATGCATGCAGTGTCTCTAGAGGATGAGTTTTCTAGAAGTGGAATTGCTAGGGCCAAAGAGTGTGAATGTCAACAATAAATGAAAATAGACTATTATTACTAATTAAAGATGTGTTAAATAGTTCCTTTTTTGCTTTACTTTGCTGAGCATAATTTTATATATCTCATTATTTCAATTATGGAATTTTTCTTTCTTTTCTTTTTTCTTCTTTTTTGCCCCGTAAAGTCTTATGTTTCTCAGTAGTAAACTGCCCCACCATTGAATTTTTAGGAACCTCCTCTTCAAGGTTGAGAAAAACTTGTTTTTTTAATTCTAAATATCTGCCAGCTGAAGATGTTACCATATAGTACTTTCTTCTCTACTACCACACTTGGTATGAGGAAAGCTGCTATTTTTAATCTTTAATATTGACTACGAAGTCCTCTGTGTCTTGTTAAATGTCTGGAAGGATTGAGGAGTTCTTTGCTTATCATAAGGCAGTGAGTATATTTACATATTTGATTTGTCATACATTGTGGTTAGGGGACCAATTTATGGCAATATGGGCATGAGAATGAAATGAAGGATAGGAGAAGGTACCATTGCTATTATCCCCCTCTTAAAGTTACTGTTTTTTTTTTTTTTTTGTAAAATTGCTTTTAAGTTTTGTTTTTGTTTGTCTGTTTGTGTAGTCCACTACGCACAGTTACTTTTAAATTTTGAGGCAGAATCTTGATAAGTCATTAAATTGCCCAGGCTGGTCTCTAACTTCTGATCCTTCTGCCACAGCTTCCCTGAATGCTGGTGCTACTATACTTGGCCCCTTGCTGTTAATCTTTCTTTTCTGTGCCATATATTTGCCCGGCTAGGTCTTTCTGTGTTTCTGTTTCTGCTTTTGTGCTGGGGGTAGAACCCAGGATCCTGCATATCTAGTTCAGTGTTGCAGCACTGAACTACATTTCTAGCCCCAATCATTCTATTTTGAGCCTTTTTGAATTCTGAGTATGGTCTTTGCTTTATATTTTACATCTGCTGTTTGCAAACTTTTTCTGTAAAAAGACACGGTAAATATTTACAAGGTGAATATTTTAAGATTTGTAGATGGAACAGTTTTTCTTGTAATTACTCAAGTTTGCTGTTTACATAGATGTTATGTAAATGAATGAGTAGCTCTGTACCCCCAAAAAACTTTGGGTATCAAAGGAAATTTGATTTTATATAATATTTACATGTCATGAAAAAACTTTGTTGCTTTTCAACTGTTTAAAAGTATAAAAACCATTCTTTGCTTGTGAGCTACACAAAAGCAAGCTGTGGGCCAGAGCTGGCCCTCAGACTGTAGTTAGCTGATCCTTGCCTCATGAACTCAATTTGGAAGAGTCAGGTGCCAGAGTAATACAAGGGTTTCTGATAATGAGGGCCCAGAAGAGGTTGGTCTGGGCCTCCTGCCCTTGTCCCTGTTCTCTTGCTCTGAACTGTGGATTAGGTGCACAAGTATTGACACCTGTGAAGATTTTGATGGTAAAAAGCAGGGATAAGTACCTAAAGAATTTTTTGTTTCTTATAAGATCTGCCTTTGCCCCTGCCTCCTGCCTCCCACTTCCCATAAGCCTTGGGATTCAGGTGCACATCCTGCCATGGTTTAGG
Organism: Hydrochoerus hydrochaeris; assembly: GCA_004027455.1. Taxonomy (NCBI): domain Eukaryota; kingdom Metazoa; phylum Chordata; class Mammalia; order Rodentia; family Hydrochaeridae; genus Hydrochoerus; species Hydrochoerus hydrochaeris. The sequence continues at coordinate 17,380 of PVLA01010733.1, forward strand.
AGCATAGGCATCTCCAAGCAGGTCATCCAGGCAATGTGCCTGACAAGGAGCCTTTCTCTCGGTGCAGGTAAGATTGCAAGCCAGTTACCCATATCACCTTTCCTGGGGTGAGTAGGGCACTGAATGCACACTGTAACATGAAAAGATGCAGTCATGTCTTCAGGCTTGCAGTTGGACTTCAGCGCCATCTGTGTGTGTGTGTTGAAATCCTGGAGAATTTTGTGCTGGGGGTAGAACCCAGGATTGTTCCAGGAGAAGAAACAATTTCCCTGCGTTCATCCTTCCCTTTGCAATCTCCTCCTCTACTGTGTCTATTCAGAGCAGAGCACTAAGGGGTGTGCTGAAGGTTGTTTCAAGATAGGTATAGGGGATTCAGTTTGTGTAATGTATTTTGCTTGTTTTAGTCAGTCTTAGCCTGTTAAAGCTGTGTGGTAGCTTAATTCCCCTCCCTTTCTGGGTTTCTGATATATTTTCAGGGTGGGACAAGAGTCCAGCTCATCTTCTCTTCTTTGTTGGAGTGTTCCTGAAGAACATGTTTGTGTGAATAGATAGTGGGTGCACCTGTTAACCTAGAGATTGCCAAATAATCTTCAGGTATGTTTGGGCCCTGCAGTGTTTCTAAACATTTTGGTTTTCCCACATAAATTTAGATTTCTGGATTCTGTTGGAAAAAAAAATCAGGATGCTAACCACACTGGGTTGCACATGCACATGGCAATCAGCAGAGGTTGAGTAGTTATGCTACTTTACTCAAGGAACAGACTTGTGTCTCCCCCCCCCCCGCCCCTCCACTATTTTTTTTAACCCTTTTTGGTGTTGAGATAGTGGCACTGGGAATTGACCCAGGGCCTCATGCATGCTAAGTGAGTACCCACCCTATTACAGAGCTACATTCCCAGTGCTTTTTAAATTTTATTTTGAGACAGGGTCTTGCCGTATAACCAATCTTATCCTCAAATTTGTGATCCTCTTACCCCAGCCTCCTGTTTGACTGGGATTACAGGCATGTATCACCATACCCAGCAAGAAGTGACCTTTCTTGGAGCCTTACTCTATACTACAGTGACTTCCTGTTTTCTACTAAGCTGGGCAAGGCAGTGCATTCCTGTAATCCCAGCATGGGGAGACTGAGTCAGGAAGAGGTGAGTTCAAGCCTATTCTGGGCAGTTTTAGGACTGACTCAAAATAAAGTAAAAAAATTTTAAAAAATTAAACAGGACTGGGAATGTAGCTCAGTGTAAAGCCTTAGATTTGATCTACAGTACCAAAAGAGGGAGGAAGATGAAGAAGGGGTAGGGGTCTCCTGCTGCCATTGAGTGTGGTGCACATACCTGTAACTTCAGCATTTAGGACCCTGAGACAGGAGGATCATTGTGAGTTCTAGGCCAGCCTGGGGTATGTAGTGAGTTCAGGGTAAGCCTGGACTGCATAGTGAGTCCCTATTCAAAAAAAAAAAAAACAAAAAAACCCAAAAAACAAAACAAAAAAACCCTTCCTCCTCCTTCCTCAGGGCTCCTCCAGGGGTAGGTACTGGACATTGTGCCCTTGCTTCCACCCTGCCAGTCCTACCTAATTCACCCACAGAGGCTCCACTGTGGCTGTAGGCTGACAGGCTGACAACCCTCTCACCTGATAAGCTGCCTGATCTTTAAATAGCAACAATTAACAAACTCCTCCTGTTTCCAGAGGTGGAAAGAGAGGGTTCTAAGCAAGCCTGGTGGATGGGCTCACATTAGTGAGCAGATTTCCTTATGTCAGGTTATGCAGCAGGCAGCCTTCTCTTGGGCTGTGTAAATGGGCTACAGAAGACCTTCCTCTTTTTGAGAGTGAAAGGCTGCAGGACTTCGGGGGCTCACCTGCCAGGAAATTAAAAGCAAGTTGGAGCAGAAGTAGCAATTGTAATAATAAAGGAATCAAAGGCTGAGACTATGGCCTGTGTAGAGAATTGCAGTTTGTTGACATGGTCCCCTTTTCTTTTGCTGCACCAGAGGATAAAAGTGTGAAGCTTTTTGCCTCTTTTATTTCCTCCTTGCCCTGCACCTGTTCACGTCAGTTTGCCAGCTTCTTGTTTCTCCCTGCTCTTTCCCATGCATCCTTTCACCCAATAAGATGACTTTTACCCATTTTTTCCTTTGTTCTGGTAGTAGATGAAATCTTTTTCTCTCTTTTTTCCCCTCATGTGTGACATAGGTTTACCTTCAGTGGTTTTTCAAGTACATAGTGCAGCATTATTAATTACATGCTCATTGTCCGACAGCTCAAGAAATCTTTCCTCTTGCATGATTGAAACCGTACCCACTGAAGAGCAATCTACTGAGCCCCTACCATTCTACCTGTGTTTCAGTGAGTTTGTTTACTTCAGTGGTTTTGTTTTGTTTTTTGGTAGTGCTAGGGATCAAATCCAGAACCTTGCACATGCTATAAGTGGAATCATATAGTTCTTGCCATTATGTGAGTTAGGTAGTATCTTCAAGGTTCATCCATGTTGTTGTATGTGTCAGATTTTCCTTCTTAATTTCTTTCTTTTGCTTGTTTTTGAGAGTCTCGCTATGTAGTTCAGGTTGGCCTTAAACTCACTTTATAGCCCTGGTTGACCTCGAACTCATGATCTCTTGCCTCAGCCTCCAAGTGCTGGGATCACAGTCATATGCCACCACATACCTGCCTCTTTCTTAATTTATAAAGTCTCAATACTATGTCACATTTTCTTTATTCACCTGTTAAGTATGCTGCTTCAACATTTTGGCTATTGTAAATACTATTGCAGTGAACATGGGTATGCACTTGTCTTCTGAGGCATCCTGTTTTTAATTTGGAGGGCATATATCCAGAAGTAGAATTGCTGGATCTTATAGTAGTTCTGTTTTTAATCATCTGAGGAATTTCTATACAGCTTTCCATAGTGGCTGCACTATTTTACAGCCTACTTGCAATGTACAAAGGTTCCTAATTCCTTTACTTCTGTACTAATTGTTTTCTGGCTTTAAAAAAAATTCTTGTGGGTATGAGGTGATAAATAATTGTATTTAACTCATTTAATTTTTCCCTGGTAATAACATTGAGTATCTTTTCATATACTTGTTGGCTATTCATGTATTATTGTTGGAGAAATATGAATTCTGGTATTTTCTTTTTAGTTTAATGCGCTTATTTGAGGATTTGTTGTTGTTGTGGGGCCATACCAGTTTTTTTATTTATTCTAGATGTTGAATATAATCCTTTGTGTGGTATTTGGTTAGCAAGTATTGTCCCCTTCCGTGGGTCACCTTCATGGTTTTTAGGTCTCATGTAGTATCATTTGTTTTGCTTTTGTTACTTGTGCTTTTGATATATCTAAGAAATAACTGTTCTTTCTCATGTCGTGAAACTTTCCCCTGTGTTTACTTCTAGGAGTTTTATAGTTTTATTTGTAATCTGTTCAGAATTAATTTTTGTACATGGTATAAGATAAGGATCCATCTTTGTTCTTTGGTATGTGGGTACCAGTTTTCCTGGCACCATTTGTCAAAGAAATACTGTTTTCCAATTGTGCAGTTATGACACCTTTGTTGGAGTTGATTTGACCATATACTTGAGCCCTTATTTCTGGTCTCTCTATTCTGTTTCATTGGGTAGTATAAGGCATACTGTCCTGAAGTAAGTACCATACTGTTTTGGTTGCTGAGCTGTACTTTTGTAGTAGTAGTAGTAGTAACTATACCTGGTTTTAAACTCAGTTTATTACAAATTCATGTTTGAACACTGAAAAGTTCAAGGACTGAACATAATTTTTCCCATAAGAAATAATAGAAAACCAATGTTGTGAGGCCCAGAAATTACACTTCAAAATTCACTTTTCCAGGACCTTAGCAACTTTCACAATGATTTTTTTCTTAGACGCTGTTGTAGCTCTCACAGTTTTCCATTTAGCTTTACTGTTGGTATCACTAACTTCTTTGAAGCTATGGTGGTGATATTTTACCTAACTAAGGCATAAAAGACACAATGATGAATGTTTTAATGTACTAACAACCCTGTACATTTTCTGGATGAGAATGGTGCTTAGACTGAAGTGTCACCCTTTTGTGGTGAGAGGCGACACATGACTGACTCACACTTGGTCTTCCCAAACTTTGCTGTTTGAGTAGTGGAAAGTTTGAGCTTGAAGCTGTTTCACAACCAAGGTATAACTGTGTTTTGAAATGTACAAGTGTGAGGCTTCCAGCTTTCATTGTTCTCAGGATTATTTTGACTATTTAGTGTCCTTTGAAATTCTATAGAATTGTAGGAATTTTTACTATTTCTTCACAAAAAATATGGTCGGGATTTTTATAGGGATTGTATTGAATCTGTAGACTGTTGAGTATTATGGACATGTTGACTATATACATCGTCATGGTCCATAAACATGGGTTCTTTCCGTTTGGGTGTTCTTTTAATTACTTGACACTAGTGTTCATAGTTTTCAGTGTACAAGTCTTTTGCCTGATCAAGTTTATACTTAAATATTTTATTTTTGATGCTGTTGTAAATGACTTTCTTAATTTCCTTTTTTTGTAAATCTAAAGTTGTGAAAATGTAAATCAAAAAGGAATTCTTGAGCCAGGTATGGTGGCCCCACTTTGGAGGCTGAGGCAGGATCTCTAGAAGTTCGAGGGCCAATGGGGCTACATAGTAGTTTTGGGGGTTTTTTTGTTTTGTTTTTGAGACAGGGTGTCACTGTGCAGTTCAGGCTGGCCTTGAGCTCACTTTGTAGCCCAGGCTGGTCTCAAACTTTCAACAGTCTTCCTGCCTCAGCCTCTGGAGTGCTGTATTACAGAGATGTGCTACCATGCCCGGATTTCATAGTGTTTAAGGCGAGCCTGAACTACATAGTGAGAACCTGGCTCAAAACATCCTCCCCTTAAAAAAAGGAATTATATTTTTTCCTTTTAAACTTCTCCAGTCTTGTATCTTTACAAAAGTTCAGAATTTCTTTGCATGCTCTCTTATTTCCTTTTCCCCTTGTTTCATTCATTTTCAGAAAGAATTCAGGTGGAGACTGGGTTGATCATTTTCTGTAAGCTCTTTTAAATGACCTATGATAAGCATCCTAATAGAATTACTGAATTTTCAGTCTTGCATAGAGCCAACTTTGGTGGCTGTGTTGAATGATAGTATTTTCCATATAGTACAGTCAGAGAAACAGGTAGATATTTCAGAATGTGTTGATTGTGAGACCTGCAGAAGTGTTAGAGGTAACTTTTGGAAAGCCCTTGGGCAAAATTTTGATTGATGTTTCTCAAAGTTTGGTCTCAAGACACGGAACATCTGCATTTCCTGGGATCTTGTTAGAAATGGAGGTTTCTTGGTTCACTTCAGACCTGCTGAATCACAAACTGGGAAGAAAGGGGAAGCAGGGATTGCAATCTGCAAGTGTATTTAAAAAAAACTCTCCAGGTAGTTCTGTTTCATAGTAAGAGAAAACTGGTTTAGATTATCTAGGATTCCTTTTTTAAAAGAATCATATTGGTATATTTATATGTAAATATAAAACTATCACTGTAAGATACTGAATATGAACAGTATAGTTATTACTGAATCTGACTCAGTCCATTGATGTTAACTCGAAATGAGATGATGGTAAACAAGAGTAGAGTATGTGGGGATTTAGCTCAGCAGCATAAGCACCTGCCTGGCAAGGCCTGTGAGTTCAATCCCCAGTACACCCCCCCCCCCCGCATTTGGGGCTGGGGATTTAGCTCAGTGGGCTAAGCGCCTGCCTGTCAAGCACAAGGTTGTGAGTTCGATTTGCCAGTACCCCCCCCAAAAAAAGAGTATACATATTCAAAGAGCTTATGACAGTATAAAATTACCAAGGTCTGGGCAGCTGCCAACCTCATCTTCAATACTGGGAGAAAAAGTTTGGAAGTTTCTAGGATTCTGTTGGGAAGTCTTGATTGTATCTCTAGCACATCAGGCTGGGGGTACTGAGAATGGGTAGAGGCAAGTTGAGTGTTCAGGGGGCCACCTTACCTGCTTGGTTATGTTTTTTATTAGCATAGGACCCACCTCGTTGGTGCTCTAGGGTCTAGCAGATGAGCAGACAGGAAGAGTTGGGCATCATAGAAGACAGAGTATAAGGAGAGGGACCTTTCAGCAAAAACAAAAGAGGAACTGGGGATTTAGTTCAGTGCATAAGCACCTGCCTGGCAAGCACGAGGTTGTGAGTTTGATCCCCAGTACGGAGAAAAAAAAAAAAAAAGGATGGGGGGCTCCTGGCTTGTTATCTGTCCCCCTCTCCCAGGTATTCTGGTGGGTTTTTCTCTCTCATACCTGGATCTTGTCCTTTTCTTTTGAGACTTTATACTGATTGCCTTTGGCTCTGGCTGCTAAGTGAGTTCATTTCTACCCCCAGCCCTCCATCTCTTCGGTATGAGGGGAAAGGCAGGGTGAACACAGTAGAGTAGATGGCTAAGAACTCTTAAGCACTGCTTCTACCCGCCCCCTAAGCCCTCTGTAATATGCTAGGATCCCTTTGCAGTGGTCATTATTGTTTTGTTTTGTTTTGTTTTTTCTTTTGATCCTCTCCACTTTGATTCAAATGCTGGTTTCCTTTATTCTCTGTCTCTTTATGTTTCCTTTCTTCTTTCTTGTAATTTATTCTAACTTGTAACTTTCTCATAGAAAATGGAACAACAGTATCTTCAAATCATGCTGTCCTGAGTGACCTTGGGTAGCCTCTTGGGAGTTAGTTTTTTCAAACTATAAAAGTATTGTTATGAAGGTTGGAGGAGATAAAACAGCTTCTTTTACAGGTTTAGATACTCAAGAGATGCCAACTCTTGCCTCCGTTTGAAGCATCTTCATTATTTAGCTTTTTAAAAAATCAAACATGGTGTATACAATCCCAGCATTCTGGAGGCTGAGGCAGGAGAATTGCTCTGAGTTCGAGACCAGCCTGAACTCCATAGTGAGACTGTCTCAAAAAACAAACAAACAAAAAATAAAACATCAGCCAGATGGAATTGTGCACACCTAGAATCCCTGTATCTGGGGAGCAGGAGGCATAGGATGATTTGAGCCCAGGAGTTCAAGACCACCCCAGGCAACATAGCAATACCCCATTTCAAAGAAAAAAGGAAGAAAATCCATTTTCTGTGAACATACTCCTTGAATGTCATTTTTTTTTCTGTCTGATAATATCAGTGTTGAAACTAGGTTTCCTCCTATGTTGCTTTATAAAATTGGAGTAAACCAAGTAGAAAGTGAGGTACCTTAAAGGGAGCAAGCATAAGGCATGACTGTTGTACTAGATGTGAAATAGTTACTCTCATTAGCCACTTGTAGCAGACTGAAAAAAAAGGTTCTATTTTAGAAAAGTTCCATGATAGAAAATGTAGTTTGGTCCTTCGCAAGAGTGTAAAATGTTATCCTAATTTTTCCTGGGCTTTTATTTCTTTTTACCACATTTGACAGGGTCTCATTGTGTTGCCCACACTGCAGTTCTTGAACTTCTGGGTTCAGGTCATCTTCCTTTTTCAGCCTCTCTCTGCTTTACCTGGCTTCCCACACTGTTTTTTAGTGCTTCATCTTACATCTTGAAAATGAAGAGAGCACAAATAGCCTGAATTTTCTAAAGTCAGCCATTCTGTGCTAAAGTGTTTATTTTATTTTATTTTATTTTACTTTATTTTATTGTCTTTTTGAAACAGGGTCTCACGATACAGTATAGGCTGTATAGGCTGACCTCAAGCTTAATGTGGCCTAGGCTGGTCTCAAGTTCACAGTGATCCTCCTGCCTCAAATGTGCTACCACGCCTGACTCAAGTGTTTATTTATGATAGATGGGGTCCTGATTGGGGTAGGTGGGAAACAGCCAGTCTGTTTCTCTCAGGCACTGACCTTTCTGACCCCAGGCTTTATACACAGTGAACAAGTTCATACTGATTCTTATTGTTCTCATCTTTTCAAATGTTTTTTCTTTCATTCTTTTATTCTTTGGTAGCTAGCGTTTCTTTGAGGAGAGATATGGTTATTTTAGGGCTGTAAGCTTAATTTCTTGGAGTTGGCTCCTTTTTTTTTTGGAGGGGAGGGAGTTTGAGACAGAGCCTCACTATTTAGCCCCAGGCTGGCCTTAAACTCACAAAGGTGTGGGAAAATTCCCAAGCCAAACCAAAGAAGATTCTTTGCACTGAGGAGATAAGAAGGCAAAGTTTAGTCTTACACTGGTGGATTGTTGGAGGATGATTCCTCAAAGGCAACAGCGCTGAATTTACAGAGAACTTAGTTTTTACAGCATTTAGAAGTAGGAGGTACAAAGCAAGTGACAAAACATTACATATTGAGTTATATATTGAGTCATATATTGTCAGGCAGGCTAGTCTTGAACAGATTTGTTGAAACAAAGGAATTGTTTATCATAAATAAAAACACTTGGGGAACAAGGGAAGGGGGCCCTTACAGAGTGAGCATAGTTAATAGTGTCCTTGATAGCTCAGGGTACCTTAGGATATAGGCAGTTACTGTAACTCAGGGCTCAGCAGAGGATGCAGCTGGGCTTTAGATACTGTCAAGGTCAGTTGAATTCAGCAGAAGCAGCAGAACAGAAACTTGGACAGAGACCTTTAATTGATCATGAAATGTCTGTAAGTTTGCTATTTTATAAATGTGTTCTTACATTATAATTGTGTCCCAACAATGGTGATCCTTGTGGGATTGTATACGTGTGCCATCATGCCTGACCATCTTGGACTTACTTCTAATGCTGCCATTGTGAGTAGATTAAAAAATGACAAGATAAGGAACTTTATCATTCATGTATTGATGCTAACAAACCATACACCAGAATTTATGGACTTAAAACAATATTTCATTGTCTTTTGTGTTTCTTTGTGTAGACCTGGCTCAATGGGAAGTTCTACTGATCTTTCTTGGTTCTCTGGAGCCACATGGACACTCAGAACAGCTGATCCCCTCTCCCTCACCTTCTAGGCTCAGTGGCCTTGTCTGTCTATGAAGTCTATCAGAATAGCCAGATCTCTTTATTATGGGAGGTTATCCTGTGCGCTGTAGGGTGTTTAGTAGTATTCCTGCTGTTACCTACTAGATAGAGGCCAGTAACATTGCCAGCCATTTAGGCTCCTTTGCTTGCTGCTGGCCACATCAGAGGTGGCCATTTATTTTGGTGAAAAGGAAAAATAATTTATTAAGTGCTGGCTTTTAAGAGACGGAATGGACTCGTTCCCTCAAATCATCATCTCACCGTGAACAAGTGTTAGGGTCTTTTATAGCAAGGAAGGTGAGGGTACGATGATACAATACACACGTTCAGGCTGTGTCATTACTCCTGAACCCCCTACTTCCTCCTCCTTTTCCTGTGGGGATGACAGTTTATGCTCTGGACCTGAGGGATTTTGGAGAAGTTGCTTGTCTCTAAAGGAAAAAATCTAAGCTTCATTTTGCTGCACAGATTTCAGGCAGCACTCCCACAGCCCTGTTGCAGCAAGCAAAACTATCTCCAGAAATTGCCGCATGTCCTCCTGGAGGAAACCCTCTTCCCATTGAAAACCACCAGTAAATTAGTTTATGATTTATAGTACTATTCTGTGAACTTGCTGTTTCAATAGGACATCTTATGAGAAATTGGCAGTGCCTTCAAAGTGTCTTATTCTTACAGTGGTTACACTAGTACTGCTTAGTTCTGATAGTCTTGAGTCTGGTCTTTCATTGCTTCTCCCCTGTGGGTTTTTTTGTTTGTTTGTTTGTCTGACTCTCCTAAATAAAATGCAGCTCGGTAAGGTGGTATTTGTAAGGCCTTTTTACACAGATATTGATTCAGCAGGCCTTCAGATCTCCTCGATAATAGTGATTAGTATTAGTAACAGGAAGGCAATTTACATGTTCTAATATATAGTAGGGGAGAATGAATAATTTTTAACATGCTTGGAATTCAGTGGTTTCCAGGCTCCACAGCGTTAACTTTGTCAGGGTAGTATTGATTGACATGCTGGAGGACGTTAATGATTCTTTTGGGGAACGGGGGAGGAGAGTGGAAATTGCAGTTTCTCTACTAATTGTACTTTTAGGTGTCATTTATGACAATTTCATGTTGTCTAGACAGAAGAAAATGGGGAGAAATTATTTCAGTGAAGTCTCAAATGATGAGTCCGAAAGGAATCAGGGTGGTTGCTAAAGTCAAGAGTGGTGTGGAAGGGCAAGTACTATGTCCCCAGAGGCAAATCAGTAAAAATCAAATGTCACTAAGAGAAGCAGTTTAGAGTGAACCTGGGATATAAGTGATTGTACTCTGAGCTTTGTGTTAGCTCAAGGGCTGATGGAGGATTGTTTGGGGGCCCAGCTGGAGTCTACTTGCCTGTCTATTGCTATAGACTCCAGAAACCTCATTATATGAACAGATTCGAGCCAAGAGAGCTGCCTCTTTGCTTCTGGTTAGTAAATGTCCCAGCTTGCTGTGCTTTCTTTTTGTGAGGCTTTTCTTGTAAGGCTTCATTGACTTTCTGTACCTTTCTGATGTTGGCTGTAAGATTTTACTTCCTGTTACAGACTAGGCTTTGCAGGATGCCAGGGTCATTTTTAATGAATGTCCTTAGTAAAGGATTTTTAAAATTTCATGTCAGGAATGAGAATATGAAAAATCGTTTTAGAAGACATTTACAGGTTTGTTGGTATTGAACTAAACAAGTTTGCCATTGCTGTACTCTGTAGAATTAATGGACCTGGAGATGAACTGTTTAAAGTTAACTGAAAAGTCAGGATTATGGAGTTATATAGATCTCTCCTTGGTGCATGTTTGTGGTGGGTTACTTAGGATGCACTGCCTCTGAAGGTTTGAACCTGTGTATTGCAGCAGCTGCCAGAGGGGGCATGTGTACATGTTTTAGAGCAAGCATGGGAACTTTCTCTTTGTAGGTCTACAGTATTTTTACTCATCCTCTAGTGAAAGCCTGTGATACAAATTCATGGTTTTAAAAACAAGTCTGAGCTGGGCGTGGTGGCTCACTCCTGGAATCCCAACACTTAGGGGCTGAGGCAGGAGGATCATTGCAAGTTCGAGACCAACTTGAGCTACAAAGTGAGCTCAAGGCCTGCCGGAAACTGCATAGAGACCCTGTCTCAAAAAGATAACCCCCCCCCCAAAAAAAAACCAAGTCTGAGATCTGTGAGCAGACTTGCCAAGCCTCCTGGTGAAAATAGATTTGAATATTGGGTAAAGATATCTATGTACATCATCTTGAGCCTTTAGTTGCATGCAGACTAAAGTAATTCTTTAAATTGTAAATTGAAGTTTCATAACTATATTGCAGTGTTTTGAGGATAGTATATAAAAGCCAAATGTCATGCTAGCCAATCATTTTAAAAATGAATAAAAATAACCACCAACCAGTTATCAGAGAGTCAGATGTTCTAGGAAGGATCTTGCTGACTTTTCAGGTAAAACTTTTGTATCACTAAATACATGAGTGCATGTTATTTGTAAGTTGTTTCTAGTCTTTCCCTTTTTGGTGTCTGTGTGACTACATTGTGCTCTAATGTTTTACTATTTGTTGCTCACTGCCCGGAGGCCTTGTGGATTATGTTCATATTTGGTAAAGCCATTTGTGAACTTTTCTGGTAAAAGGCATTGTTTTGGGCCTCATAAATTGTTAATGCTTGAAGATGGTGAAGTAAGGCTGAGCCACACCTTAAGTATTATGAATTCTTTTGTAGTATGCTTGTTTTCCCCCTGCAGCTAGCCTTTTAGCAGTGCCACCTTACCTTGGCCCACCCACGGCAGGGCTAGGAATTGCCTGCCAGGCTCTGAAGGCAACTATACCTCATGCTCCTGGAACTGGGAGGCCTTACAACGATCAGATGAGTGCCTATCATTGGATAACTTAAATGGTAATTGCTAGTGTGTGAAGTGGGGAGGCTGGATGACTCTCTGCTTCAAAGCAGAGATGTCAGACGTTTGGAAATCATAATAGAGGTGTCGTTTCAGAACACACAATTATATTTTACAAAGAATAAAGGCTTGTCATCTCATGCCCCAGGCATGTGCCAAGACAGAGATTTGGGCTTGTAGAGCAAGATTCGAAATGAAAAGAACAGTAGTGCATCTGAATTTGTTTGGCCTCTTTGTCCCCTCTATCCCCTCCAAACATTGTCTCTTTCCCCTGTGAGGTCTCTTTTGGATCATCAGTGATAGTTTTCCAGACAAACAGCTAGCTCTGATTTTATTATTTAATGAGCCTCCCAAGGACCAGGCTGCACAGCATTTATCAGGACCACTATGTTGGCACTTTAACTTGAGTGGCTTAATTGACCAGAAAGATGAAGGGCAATACAAGCAGTTTCTGAAAATCTTGTCCTTTCAGAAATTTTAGTGTAACTTTTTGGACATCCAGCAACCTTGTGTGTTTACTTGCGGGGTCAATGAGGGACAATCAGTTATTTTGTTTATTTTTCCAAATTTAGTAATCCTGTTGACTCATTCACTTAGATGTTTATTGGTCTCCTATTACATGTTAATTAGGATGCAAGCTGTGATGGTGATAAAAAGGTGATTTCAGGTAAGGTGTGGTGGCATAATCCTGTAACTCCTAGCTATTTGGGAGGCTGAGGCTGGAAGATCAAAAGCTCAAGACCAGTTTTGGAGTAATTTAGGGAGACCCAGTTTCAGAAAAGTAAAAATTGTGAAAGAAGTAGAGATGCAGCTCAATGGCATAGCATTTGCCTAGTATGTGTTTAGTTTTTGGATGCAATCCTCATTGAAAGAAAGAAAGAAAGAAAGAAAGAAAGAAAGAAAGAAAGAAAGAAAGAAAGAAAGAAAGAAAGAAAGGAAGAGAGGAAGAAAGGAAGAAAGGAAGAAAGGAAGAGAAAGAAAGAGAGAGAGAAGAAAGAAGAAAAGAAAAGGAAAGACAGACATAAAGACAGAGACAAACTTGGAATCAGTATCTGCTTTCATGTAGCTTGTGGTCTAGTGACAGAGACAAGACTTTACCATACTTTGGGTACTAAGGATTAAACTCAAGGCCTAAATCCCAGCCCTCCCTTCCCCTCCCCTTGTCTTCTCACTTTCCCTTCAGCCCTTTTAAAAGTTCATTCTTTTTTTATTTTGAAATAGGATCTTGCTAAATTGCTAAATTGTTCAATCTAGGCTCAGACATGCCATCTTCCTGCCTCAGCCTGCCAGGGTGTTGGGATTACAGGTGTGTGTTACCATGCCCTGCAACGGCAATGCATACCTTTTTTGTTTGTTTGTTTAATTTTTATTAAATAAATGCAGTAAAGGGTAACTTGGGAAAAGGTCTCTTGAGAGAGACAGAATGCTATGTGGCATCAGGAGGAGAGGGTGAACTTGTATTTGAGTGTTGAAGGATTTTTATGGGCAACAGTGAGGGAGAAAAACTTTCCAGAAGCAGGATAGTGAAGGAGTGTATAGTTTAGTTAGAGAGATAATTTTCAGAATATAGCTTGGAATCCCTTAAGTCAAAGCTATATTTATACTAATTCTGCGATATTCTGTGGCTTTTTCACTGTCATTCTTTCACAGAGATACAATGGAGTATTTTGAGGCTGTATGAAATGCAATGAAGTTTTCACTCTGATGGCAAATTGAATGTGTATACGTGTAGCAAGAGTTTGTTTTAATTTGAAATATAGTAAATATTGACAGTTATAGCCCATATAAACAAAAGTTCTCAAATCCTAAACCTCTCACCCCTCCTATTACTGGGGAAATTCTCTAGGCAAGTGCTCTAGCAACTCTCTTGTTTTTTATTTGGGGACAGGGTCTCATGAAGGTTGGCCAAGCTGGCCTCAAGCTTGAAAATACTCTTGTTTCAGCCTCCCAAGTACCAGAGATTTCAGGTGTGGGCCACCACCAAAGCCTCCTAATTTTTAAGGAGTTCTCTGAGATTTAAAGTTTGAAAACCAGTGGGCTATATAGCATACAGTGTGTTTAAAAGGAGTGAGAAATTTGACTGCAAAGCTTTGGATGCCAAGCTGAGGGATTTGGATTGTAGTTCCTAGGCAGAAGGGAGCTGTTAGTTTGGGTTTGGCTCTCCTGAATTTAAATTGCAAATGCCACCCACACATTGAAACCAGGCAAGGAAATTACTCTTTAGGCATGGGGCACCAGTGGCCTCTTTGCTTCTGTGAGTAGGCTTTCCTTGTGTGTGGTGGTCCTACATTTCTGCCATTTGATGGTTGCCAGTGGTTGGGGAAGTTCTGGACATGTTTATTTGCTTTAGAGCATTGATGACTTTTTCTGTGATCTGACAAGCAGTTAAAAGAGTGTCTTTTTAAAAATTTAATTTTATTGGTACATTTAAAATATATATATAATGATCAGATTTATTATTGAGAATATGTACCTATATATATCTTGATTCTTCTAAAAGAATGTCTTCTGAGTGTAATTGTTTAGTAAGATAGAGTTGTCACTGGCCTGTGTTCTGTCTAGACTAATATCCAGACTAGGCTTCTCAAACACTGATTACTACTGAATTGGAGTGAAGGTCCTTTTAGAAAATCCAGCTCATCTGTCCTGACCACTTTTTTCTTTTCCAGTGTTTTCTTCTACTGTTTTTTATTGTCTTTCTACTTATTCAAATATATAACTTGGAATCCCCTTACAAGTATTCACAATATTAATTGGAAGGAATAGTTGTATTCATTTAAGGTATTAGGAATTTTACAGCTTAAATTGTGTGACTAATTATGACTGCAGCAGAGCTTAATAATCTTTTTTAAATTAAAAAAATTTTAAATGCTAGGGATCAAATGCAGAGCCTTAGTCATGTTAGGTAAGTGCTCTACAACTTAGCCATATCCCCAGCCCAGTAATCATTTTTAGTGACTTCAACACATAAAACTTGATTTCTAGTTTTTTAAAAAATTCAATTACTCATTCTACCTTGTTTTTCAAGGAATTTTATATTTGGTACTTTGGTTCACAGCTTAATTTGTTCTGTGAATTTGGAAATGATGGTTATATTTGTGTTTGTATGGGAAAGATGTCTTCCCTCATGTTCATTACCTGACTGCAGTTTACAAACAAATATAGAATTTTGCTAACTGCTTCTGTTTGCGAACCAAATTGTTTGCAAACAAAAGCTTTTGTGAACTGAGGTGCCTTATTCTAAGGCCAGGTGGTAATAAATATTTTAGAATTTGTCACTATTAGGATTATTCAACTCTGCCTTACTAACTCCATAGCAGTCACAGGTAATATGTAAATGGATCGATATGGGCTATGACTTTAAAAAAGCAGTTAACACATCCAAGTTGGTAGTTCACCAAACCTGCTTTAGAACATAAGTGCAAGTTGGTGTGTCAAGAAGTCTTTTAGAAGTAATTCTTTCGAAATGAATGGCTTTTTTGTTTGTTTTTTGAGACAGGGTCTTGCTGTGTGGCCTTGCCTCCCCAAGTGCTAGAATTGATACATGCCTGGCCCATGGCTACCTTTTTTAACTTCATTATTTTACTTTTAGATTTTTGTATGTTGAATTTTTTTTTTGTTTTAAAATAACTTTAGACTTACAGAAAAGTTGCAAAAATACACAAAGAATTCTCATTTACCCTTTACTTATATTCCCTAAACATTAACATTTGTCATGTTTGCTTTATTATTTATTTTGCTCTTTGTACATATGAATATGGCTGTGCTTTTATATGTTTATATCTTCTGTATTTTGGTATATTCATTTAAGTATTGAATATTAAAATAATGTAAATTTTTTTTAGAGCAGTGGCCTTCAGACTTTTCAAAAATACCTTTATTAATAAAAGGCTTCTGAGTAATCCTTGTGTGTGTTGTATACATTATGTCTACATATGATATGTAAATTGTAATCTTTCTGCTCCTCAGTGGATCAGAATAGCACAACTCTTGGTGTGCTTTCCCTGAACAACTCTAGTAAAGAAAACAAAGGGGTGTTTGCTTTTTTTGGTCAGAGCTTTTCAGTGACTAGAGCTTTTCTAAATTGAGATTACAGGTCAAAATGAAATGGCAGCTTTTGTCCTGAGCAAGCTTGGCTGAGTCCTCTCTCGAGCCCTTCCTGATGTCACATTATCAGACTGCATGATGGATCATTAAGCCAAGTCACATTTGTGAGAGGTGGAGCAGGAGTGCAGCTGCCATCCCATTCCATTTTCTTGTGCCATTTCCTATCATCAGCTCTCTGCAAGAAGCTAACACCACAAGAAAGAACTTTCTTTGAGGTTCTTAGGAGTGGTGGAGTTTTCCGTCTAGTAACTCTGGTTGTGTTTTTATTTCACAGTAGTGGGAGGAGGTCCATTTTACTCCAGATAGTCTGTGTGTAGAATTTGTTTTATGAGTGGAGAGGCACTGTTTGTACTGATTGGCTCTTTTGATCTTGTGTATCAGCAGCTAAAATGCCATATATATGGCTTGCCAGTCCTGCTGTACATTGTTTGCATTGTCAATCTGTTGGTGCCAACAGATTATGTAATAAGTAAGCACAAAAGAACTTCATCAGGACTCCCTAGAGATAAAGCTTAACATTTTGGTTCTCTAATTCAAAGAAGTCTTCCAAATTAAAACGGGGAGATGAAGATTGGCAGGGTGGGAAGAAGATTTTGCAGGGTTATCGAATGGAATTGTTAAAATTAAAGTTCTATAATACAAACTTTTAGTTTAGAAATCTCCTTTACAACACTTGTAATAAGTCATCTCATCTCTTTCAGTACTGTCACCATATTGACATAGTTGGGAGTGGTATTTCCTCCTCCCTTACCAGGTTCATTTGCCCAGCAGAAGCACTTAAGGGTAGGTTTTGGCTGCTCTGGATGCAGAAGGCCTCTGCTTTACTTAACACCTGTTTGGAGGGTGGTACAACGGGCTCAGAGATACTCAGCTAACTCCAGAGCACTTCGGCAGCCAGCTGCTCCTAAACCTTGCTTCTGTTCTTCAACTCCTAAAGAATTAGTTTATTAGTAACTACTGTATTCAGTACTGTATAAGATGATGTAGGTTGGTCATTGTGTACTGTTATATAGAAAAAAATAAATTATAGTTAGTGGCAGGAAGCTATGATGTGCTCTTGCACAGTGAACTGACTATAGATTACAGTAATGTACATTTCAAAGAACTAAAGGATTTTGATAGTTGTTACTTAAAGAAATGATACATATTGCGGGAGCTAGATGAGTATGTGTAGCCTGACTTAAACCTTATACTACTTGGTAGTCTGGTAATGTGTATAATTTTGTTTTTACATATCAGTTAAAAATAAAATTTTAAAAAGATGACATAAATGTCCTGAATACTCTCCTCAAAATTTTGCTTTTCTTTTTTCTCCATCGTGTATACCTCTCACTTTTCCTGTCTCTCACACTTTATATTTCAAAGAGTCAAAGATATGCCATTATTTTATGTGTACTGATAAAAGGGGGAAAATCCTACCAATTAAAATGTGTCACACAATTATAAGATGCATCACAGTTTTTGACACATTAGACTAAAGGGAGGAAAAAAGTGTTTCAGGGTAGATGAAGTGCAGCATTGCTGTTATGTAAACAGTGCTACCCCTGCAGACTTGGGTATTCCACCAGAAGGGAAAGGTGTGTTACTGCTTTCTGTTTCTCATTGTG
This sequence comes from Hydrochoerus hydrochaeris, assembly GCA_004027455.1. NCBI lineage: Eukaryota > Metazoa > Chordata > Mammalia > Rodentia > Hydrochaeridae > Hydrochoerus > Hydrochoerus hydrochaeris. Next base: position 34,957 of record PVLA01010733.1, read on the forward strand.
TTCTCCTCATCCAGAGGTAGGAGAGTTTTAAGTGTGGTATATAGGCCATATCTAGGTGGAAAGCATTGTTTTACAGTTGTCCTTGACTGGAAAGGCTGTCAGCCAATGTTGATAGGGTCTTTGGTTTTATCACTTCCAGGCTGTTCTGGGAAATGCTGTTGTACACCAGTTGCTGGGATAAAGTGACTGCACATGACTGACTATACCTAAAGCCAGCCGGTTTTAATAACACTGAATTAAATTATCTCAATTGAAAAAGATCGGTAGCTGCTGTCCTTATTCTCCAGATCTGCTTTAAAGAGTAGTTTGGCAGGGAGCCAAAGACCTGTTCCTGGGAGAGCTAGGCAAGATGTTGCTGGAGAGGAACAGTGTGCATTTCTTTGTGAGACCACTTCCTTTGAAACCTGTTCCATCGCAGGAGCTAGATTGGTTGCCAAGCCAGTGGAGTTGGGAAGAGGTAATGGCAGACATGGTAGACCAGGGAGCTCTTGGGCCATGTTTATCAGACGTTTAAACTGGCCTTTATTTTTTGAAAAGAAAAAATATATATATTGCTGAAATTTAACAACTAGAAGATTTCATGTAGAAGTTCAGATTTCTGGCTTCCTTAGATAGGAAGGCCAGTGATACTGATCCTATATTGCAGCTTGGGGACAATTGGCTGGAGCTGAGTGACAGGATATATATCTTTCTCTTGGCCAATATCCATTGCTCACCATGGATATGTACAGCTGGCACTTCTTTCCTGCCTGCAACCTTGGAAGGTCCTGCAGTAAAACATAGGGATTTAAAGCATAAGACAAACTTCACTGGAGCCTGGGCATTATTACTTCATGGCTGTGTTAGTCTTCCACTGCTAGACCCAGCGTTCTCCTGGACATAGTAATGCCTGCCTCTCAAGGTTGCCGTGAAAGTTTTAATAAATTCTTGTGAAGTGCTTAGCATACTGCCTGGCACTTGGCACTTTTTGCTCAATAAAATGTGTATGTGTGTCACATATGATCAGTTGAATTTATGATTGGACCAGGTCCTACAAGTAAAGGTTTTCTGTCAGTTGTTAAGAGAACCTAAGTGTGTGTGGGGGGAGTACTCTTGCTCATAAAAAGATGTGAGCTGGGCAAAATGAGCTGAAGATTGAGGGTGTGGATTATAATGGCAGGGAGGACCTGAATGCCAAAATACATGTTGACACTACATGATGATCTCTTTGCGCGTCTAATTTTTCTCTCCTGTGTTGACCACAGTTTCTTCTGTTTGTCCACAGGAAATACTGTGAATAGCAGTAAGCTCATGTTTCTGAGGCACCTATTCATTTCTCACTGAAGACCAGTATTTAACATGACACAATGGCCACATCTGGTGTGGGAGCTCTGTAGCTCTTCATTTGTTTAGGTATAGAAATACTTAGTTTGTTGGAAGGGTGTGATCTCAAATAACAGGTACTAGCTGGCTGCAAAGGGGGATGTCATTTATCTCTCCCCCATTTCCCTTATGAATGACCTCTGAGTTGGTAATTGACAGGGATTATTGCCATTTTTTTAATCTCTGCTAGGAGGCTGCTGGAGTCTTCCCTCATTTCATTATCCCGTTATGATGGAGCAGGATCCAGAGAGCACCCAATTTACCCAGACCCAGCGAGGTAAGGCCAAAGTGAGAAATGACACTAGGTGGGGGGAGGGGCGGCCCTCAGGGTTGCCACGTTGTTGGAACCCCTCTCTGTGCCTCTCTGGTCCTGGTGCTCTTTTGCTCTTCAGTCACAGTTTTGAGACAGGTGGTTCAGGTGATTGGGAAGTGTTGCAGGTAAGTGAACAGTACTGATGGTGACAGGGTTCTAACTGAGCTCTTGTCTTTTTGAGGCTCCCTTCTGTCATTGGGGCACTGTGGAATCCACAGGCTATCACAGGATATGTTTTCCTGCTGGCCCAAGGGACTGCCATGAGTTTGTGGCCAGCCACAAGGAGACAGACTTTTTTGAAAAAATCTTTTTTATAGAGAAAAAACTTACAAATTAAGTGAACAAAAATCCTATTTGCTGTCATTTGAGAGAGAATTTAGAATATCAAAGGGCAGAAGTCAAGCTCAATTACTGCATTTTTGTCAGATATCTGAAGGAAAAAAGTGAAGAATGAATGAAACAAGTCATTTAGTGCTTGCTTCATACTTAAACATTTGAAAAGTTCTTGACATTAAAAAATGTTTTCAGCTAGGTGTGTGTGGTGCACACTTGGAAGGCTGAGATAGGAGGTTCGTTATGAATTTGAGGCTAGCCTGGGCTACATAGTGAGTTCAGGGCCATCCTGTATTACATAAGGAGACCCTGTGTCAGAGAGTTTCAGGCCTATCAGTATGCCTGATGGTTGTAACAGAACCAAACAGGAGATGTTGTGTTAACATTTATCTGCAGAGAGCAGCACCCTGGAGTTGTCACAGCTGGATTTACTAATTCTGGTAATGATCTTAAAAGGCACAGCTTGCACATTTAACCAATGTCAGAACACATTGTGAAGCTCTCCAAAAGAGAGTGATTTATACTCCTGGGTTGGCAAGTTAGCAATGTAGGTGGCCAGATAAAGCTAATGGAGCTTTGCTCTAGATTAAAGCCTTCACGACTGCCTGAAAACACCTTTTAATGAAGTTGATTGCAGGGACATTAAACGGTTTAGTTGCTGCCACAGTTGTATCATGGCATTGCACATTCTGACAGCCTAATGAAAAGATCCTGCTGTCCTCTTCCATTTCCATACTCCTTTAAAAATAGGTGGGCAACTTAGATGATGAGTGACAGAAGGAAGTTTGTTAGCCTCTATTTTATTTGAAAGTTATAAACCTCTAGTAATGGAAGAGTATTTTTCATATGAATTAAATACTTTGGACACTGAGAAAACTTCTTATTATGAAAGTTTCCTTTTTTAGGTTTTCTTCATGCCCCGAAATCTTGGCCTGGCAAAATTCAGTAGTAGTTGTTACAAACCATTATTCATTCTCTTTTCATGTAATCTGTTATTTATTCCTACTCTGATTTCTTTACTACTTAAGAGTCATATTTTATGGTGTTGGTATTTTTATATCTCCCCTTTAAACACAAATAGAGATTTTTTGAAAGGGAAAGTGTTGGTTCCTTTAAGAAAATTTGAGGATTCTTATAAACATTTGCAGTGTTCACTTGAAATGTTGTGGAGTTGTTTGATGGTTTTCCCACACTTCAGTAGAATGATTGTTATTATTTCATTACTTATTATTTTTCTTAGACTTCACCTTGTGCTACATGTATAGGACAGAGCCATTTGTGAGTCATCTGATTAGCACTCAGAAACTTGTGAAGGACAAGACTGGGATGTCAGGAATACTTTTTTCTTCCCCTTTCCTTAGTCATTAATACCTAGTTTGGAAAGTTCCTGTTCTGTAGTGAAATTAAACCATTGGGGTTACCTAGTGCTGAAATTATGTCCCTGCCTAATAGGTCAGTTTTTTATTACCAGCATCATTCTACCACAATCACCAGTAATATTCTTTTTCTTAGTTAAGGTATGCTGTAAACCAAGGAATAAGTAAACTTGTCACTTTTTAGGATTAGCTTTAAAAAAAAGATCTTTTTCCTTCTTAAACTTTTCTTCTGTTACATTTTTTCTGCTCTGATTGGCTTACGAATTTAATGTGCTTAAATCAATTTCTGCTGGACATTTTCTGTGTATTTGGTAGATAGAAAAACAGTTTAAGCACATTGACTTCTGTGATTCCTCCTTATAAAGCCTATGAGAAAAGGGGCCCAAATGGAGAATGAACATTTCACCATTTGAGGCTTTTGATAAGTAGTTCTAGTGCTCTAATTATCTTGGTCAAGGCATTTGTGCTTCCCATGCCCACCTGCTCTCTACAGAGATAATTTGGATTCAGTGATGCTCAGTGCAGCGCATTTTTCCATATGATAGACTTTCCAAAGATTGCCAGCTGCCTGCTTGGGCTTGTCATTTGGTGGTTGACCCGAAGGCTGCCACATCTGATGATGGACATGTCAGAAACTGCCTCTGTTCCTATAGGAGTTGACTGCAGGATCACTCTTGGCCTGGGAGTAGACTTCCTGAGGAGAAAGCCTCAAGGTACAAAAATGTCAGGTTGCAAAGTGTTAAGTTGTTGCTTGATTTTGATTTGAGATGAGGGTCTCACTTAGTTCATCAGGCTAGCTTTAAGCTTGCAGTCTTCTTGCCTTGGTTGCTTTAGTAGCTGTGATTAAAGGCATGTGCCACCATGTGTGACAACAAATATTTTTTGTGCCATTTGGGTACACCAGTTCCTATTCTTGGTTATTTTACTTTTCCATGAAAAAACAACAGAAGATACATAGTTCTTTCCTTTTCATATTAAAAAATTATAGAAGTGTAAAGTCTTCAGGACTCCTCATTAGGATTTTTGTCTTTTTAGTCTTTTCCTAATTACACACACACACACACACACACACACACACACACACACTAGTGTATAATACCATTCTTTAAACCTAATGTTTTAGAGACCTTTCTTTGTGAATATATGGGGATACTTTATTCTTTTTAATAGTTTTACTGTATTTCTTTGTGTGGGTATAATTTATTTAATCTGGTTTTGGGCATTTGGGTTGTTTCCCAGTTTTTCACAAATGATAACAATGTTGCAAATGAACTTCCTTGTGTATATTCTTCTGTGTTTCTGTAGGATAAAAATCCTAGTGGAATTATTAAATCAAAGTGTATGCCTCAGGCTTTGAGTCTTGGAATTGCCTAACAATCCTCTTAATATTATCGTATAAAACATTTTGCTGCTATTGTTCCTCTCTCATGCTCTCAGTTTATAGCCTCAGATTACATAACAGTGTTGTGAGAGATGGAAGGCACACTTGAGAAAGAAGGGATGAAATGTAGGAATTGTGTACTACACTAGAAGTTGTCAAGGAGTTGGTCAGGACGTTATGGCATTGATTTGAAGAATGTAAGTCTAGACTGATGGTTATTGGAAGAGCCCACATAAGAGAGATGTACCTATGGAGACTGATGCACTGATTGTAAGAATAGAAAAATCTTTCCCTTTTTTTCTAGTACTCTCAGTCCGTGTCCTGAATATTTTCTTGATGCTACAAATGGCTATGATAAGGGAGCAATAAGTGGTTCAAAGAGGTAATTTTAAGGAGCTAGGACAAATCTGGAGCTTAGTGTATTTGTTGGAGAAGAAAGAAGTCCTGGTGAAAATACTGTGCCTGTTGATGCCTTTGTTTGTTTGTTTTTAACATTTAAGGGTTACAATTTCCTGCCCCATCTGTAAAATGAAAGAATAGATGACTGCCGTAAGGGTTGTGGTGATTAAGGACAAGCTGTGAATCTGCTTAAGGGCACCCTGAGAAGTTCAGCTAGGTTCCTTAAGCTGTAATAAGAGGCTCAGTGTTAAATGGACAGTTTGGTCAGAAGATGCCTGATTAAACTGCCTGATTGCATGTGTCAGAGCCAAAACACTGGTGAGCTGGGCATGGTAACACACGGCTGTAATCCCAGCACTGAGGAGGCTGAAGCAGGAGGATAAGACCAGCCTGTTCTACATAGCTGTCTCTAACAACAACAACAACAAGTTTTAGAGAGTGGTGATAATCTGATAAACACAGTCTGTAGTACCACCCTCCTAGTGAAATGCCCTTTATTTTTCATGTGACTGGAGTTTATCTCTGCAGGGTGATGCCAGGAGAGAGCTGGTTTACTGTTCACAAAACAGTATTCCCACATTAGCGCTAGTTGGTTTCTCCATCTCTTTTTCTCTCAGATTATCTCCTGCTGCATACTATGCCCAGAGGATGATCCAGTATCTCTCACGGAGAGACAGTATTCGCCAGCGTTCTATGCGTTACCAGCAGAACCGTCTCCGCTCTTCCACCTCCTCCTCTTCCTCAGACAACCAGGGTCCATCAGTAGAGGGAGCTGAACTGGAATTTGAGGACTTTGAGTAAGTATGGGTTTGGCCTAATTTCTCCCCTCTGCTGAACTGTTCATGATTCTAGGTTTGGTACAGTGTGAGCAGCACAGGTGAGCATTCTTGCTTCCAGTCCCTAATTGCACCCACACATTGGTGATTTGCTGGTGCCTATGGGAAGAAATGGCTCATTGTGTCCTGAGGCCATTTGAGCAGTATTTGTATTTCCTTTTCCTGGGGACCTGGTAGTACTTCTCATAGATTGTACAACACGAGAGAGTCAGGAAGGTTGGTATATGTTCTTCTAAACAAAGGAAATAAGAAGGTGTTTTCTTTCTTTACTTTTTCTTTTTTGTGGTTTTTCGAGACAGGGTTTTTCTATGTAGTTCAGGCTGGCCTTCAACTAACTGTGTAATCCAGACTGGCCTTGAATTTGCAGTGATCTCATGCCTCAGCCTCCCGAGGGCTGGGATGGCAGGTGTGTGCCACTACACCCAGCATTTTTAAAAAAATATTTACAATTTTCTAAATGGTAGATATTTTGCCTCAAAAACTTGATCAAACTGACCTTTAAGTTCCCACTTTCTAGCCTAAACTCTGTCATTCTTCCTGCTTCTACCTTTAACAAATGAATGTCAAAAATGTCAGATGAATGTGGTAGATGGAGGCGTGATTCTTTGGGGCATCTGTCTTCTCCCCCCCTCCTCATATTCCTTCTCCTTTTGAGTGGCACTTGAGTGAGCCACAGGAGTAGAGTTAGCCCAAAATTTAGGCTCCCTGACCTTACTGCTGGGTTTTGCATTCCCTGATCGGCTGCTGACCTTTCTACTCGTTCATTGTATTTGTTTCTAGCCTGAAACTGAGTTTTACTGATTTTTATCAAATTGGATTTTGCTTCTTGTTCTGATTCCTATATTTAAATATTCTCAGCTGTGCAAAACAAGAGAGCAAGAAGGTGGTTAGGCTGGGCAGGGTGGTGCCATGTGTGTTATCCTAGCACTTGGAAGGCTAAAGCAAGTTTGAGACCAGCCTGGCTACAAAGTGAATTCAAGGCTGACCTGAACTGTATAGTGAAATCTTGTCTCAAAATGACAAAAAAAAAAAAAAAAAAAGAAAAAGAAAGAAAGTGGTTAGGCATTTCCTCCCTTGGCTAGCATTATTGTCCTAGGACAACTTGTCAGTCATTTCTACCCTGCTACCCTTGTAGCTTTAATAGGTCTTGGGTTCTTAAGACCTAACCTTCTCCTCAGCCTTTTTCCTCTTGCTTAGCAGCATGGATAGTTTCCCTGAAGCTGCCATGCAACAGAGCTTCAGCTCTCTTTGCCAGAAAAGACTAAGAAAGTGAGACAGTCTTTGTACCAGTTTGCTTTCCTGATGCTTCTGTTAAATTTACTACCATTTGCATACTGGGAGCAAAAGCAAGAGTGGATGATATGTTTTAATTTGTTTTCTGTGTTTGATGATTTGTTTTAGAAGGATTAACATGAACAGGAAATTCAGGAATGGCCTGAAGCAGCTGGTGTGTAGCCAGGGGAGCAAGGAAGGAGAACCCTCAGCCTGGGTCCTTCTCTTTTTGTCTACTCTGGGGCAAGAGAGATGTGTGTATCTCTTAGTCATGTTTTTCAGCACCTGGGTGCATTCAAGGAAGCATTTTGAACATCCATGGCAAGGAGCTGGGGATGGAGCTCAGTGGTAGAATCTGCTTAGCATGTGTGAGGCCTGGGTTTGAGTCCCAGTGTGGCACAAAACAAAAAGCCAAAACACAAAAAAGCATCCATGCTGAGGCTTGTGGCACTTAGTGCTGCTGAGAGCCTAGGCAACTCTTGGGAGTCCTGTGGCGTTTGGCAGTCATTGCTTTGGATTGCCTAGACGTCTTTCCATACAAGTTCAGAAGGCTGTGCTGTCTCTTAGCAGTGGTAAAATGCAGAGCTCATACCTTTTGCTCTATATCTTGCCTCGTGACTTGTCCTTCACAGTGGAGTTCTGGATTAGTTTAAAATGTTCTGTTCTCAGCTTACCTTCCCTTTCTTCTGCTACCACCTCCTCTCTTTCCTCCTTCCCCCTCAGTCTTCCTGTGTCAGATGCCTCCGCCCTGTGCTCCCCCAGCCCACCTGTGCACTCCCCTCCTCCTGGCTGCAGCACGACCTGATTTAACTTCTTCACCTGTCATGAACTGGCTTACTATTATTCTTTGCCAGGAGTCGTGTATTACTTCCTGGTTAATAACAATGAGCTAGTTTCTCCAACTCCCAGTGTCCCTTCCTTGACTGTTTTCTTTCTTCTGGGACTGATGTAGATCATAATCTTGTTTTCATTAGCAGTTGTGAATTAGTCACCTCTATAGTAGTAGTCCAGGTCTTCTAGCAAAGTATATTGTTGGCTAGTTGATAATAATTTACTACCTTTTCATTTATTTTATCTGCTTCCTTGCCCTTCTCTCCCTATCATAAGCTGAGTGCTGCTTGTGGTTTCCCTTCTTTTCTCAATCTCCGGTGCTCTGAGGAGGGAGAAAATGAGAAATTAGAAAATGTACCAGCCAGTTTTAATTTCTCTGCCTTAATCCTTTTCCTTAGTATTGATAACTAGATAGGAAGTGAGAGAATTGTACAGTCACATTTTTATAGTTCCTTTGGGTCCAGAAGAGCAGGTAAGGCAGATAACAGCCTGGAATCTTATGTATACTTGGGGCACTGACTAAACAGTTCCTCTGTTGGGCTTCCTCACCTTCACAGCACACATGCTTCTCCTGGTATGGCCTCTCATGGCATCTTCACTCACCTTCCGCTTACTAAATCAGTTGTTACATTGCTGTTCTCATACTCTTCCTTTCCATGTACAGAGAGTCCCCAGAAAACCAAGGAAGCCATTCCTTAGATCCTGTTTTCTTTCATTAGCTATTGGCTAGAAAGGTATCATCTATATTAATATTTTTCATATATATACACTAATTTTGTATCTGTCTCTATGTATCGATATATATATATATATTTTTTTCAATCTTTATGACAACTGAATAATTATTTACTCTGTTTTTGGTATTTTTCTGAATGAGGATACTGAGACCTGATCAAGTCAGATATATCTCAGATTAGAGAGTAGGAACAAGCATGTTTATGTATTGTCTTACAAATCTGAAAATCTTTAAAAATGATTTATAATCTTATTTAAGCCTTTCTACAAGCTTGCTGGTGAGTCAGGCCATCAAGATTTATCCCTAGGAAGGATAGCCTTTGAGGTTGGTCAGCATTAGATTTAATTTTCTATTCGTTTGTGGTCTGGATTAATGAGCCTTTTCCCTGGCAAGCATCTTCTCTCCTGCTATTCATTTCTGTCTATAGTGAGATTGAGATGGCAGGATCCCTGTTTATCAAAATGCACAAACAGGACATGCAGAAACCTCCTGTCAGCAGCTCTTAAAGCTCTCAGCATCTGTCTTTGCATAAAGACATTCACAAGCAGGTAAAGGTGTGGCTGTCTATGACATCACTGTCTGCATATTTGTGAACCAAGACCACCTACTGTAATGTAGATGGGATAGAAGCAGAAGGAAAAACTTCCATTGCATTTTTTCACCATCCCTCCAGGAAGAGGAGGGTAGCTCTCCTCAAGCCCAAGTTAAATGCTATGTCCCAGTAGGTTCTAAGGTCTGCAGAAGTTGTCAGTGTATGCCCTTATGACTGTCATTCTAGTTATTCTTGTACCTTTGTGTTATTTGTTGTTCTAAATAATTTCAGAATCATCCTCAGCTTATATCCCTGCTCTTCTTTCCTCTTTCTGTAGCTATTTAACATTCCAAGGCAAAGGATACCTAACCATAGCAGAGTTGTTGCTAATTGCAGCCAGAACTGGAGCTTCAGATTAGGTTAGCCAAAACATTTTTTTTTTTTTGTACCGGGCATCAAACTCACAACCTTGTGCTTGGTAGGCAGGCGCTTAAGCCACTGAGCTAAATCCCCAGCCCTAGCCAAAACATCTTTACCAAATATATCAGTCACTAGATAATTACATTCAGCTTCTTAAATTTGATGCTGGCACAGAAGAGAGCACATCCTAAATTCACAGTTGTGACACTTGGCTATACTTTGGATTTACACCAGGAAATACACCTTGGAGACTTCTAGTCTCTCAGCCTTAAGATGAAATCTCTTCAGGTTTATTATACTTTTCTTCTATCTTCTAATTTACCTGGTCATTTTTGGGTACTCTTTACCCAGAAATTCATTGTGAATATGATGATCTTTTCTCTGTGTCAGAGATGAGTTCTGGTACTTTTGTTTGACATAGTGTATCTATTTCAGTGATGCTGTATCACATATAGAGACACATAGTTCTGTACTGTAACAGTTTCTCTCTTTTTGTTTGACTCAGGGTCTTGCTATATAGTCCAGGCTTGCCTTGATTTTGCTGCATAGCCCAAGCTGGTCAAAAACATGAGACCCTGCTGTTTCAGCCTCCCAGGTGCTGGGATTACAGTTGTGCACCACTGTGCTTGACAAACTTCTTTTCTTTTTTTTTTTTTTCCTGGTACCAGGGTTTGAACCTAGAGCCTCACTTATGCTAGACAAGCATTCTACCACTGACCTATATATCCCTAAATTTTTTTTTTTTTTAGATGAGAGCTTGTTCTGTTGTCTAGGCTGGTGTCAAACTTGTGGACTCAAAAGTCATCCTCTGGTCTCAGCTTCTTTAGTACTGGGAATTAAAGAAGTGTGCTACCTCATCCAACTGAGTATTTCCTTTTATTGTCCCCTTGCTAGACATCTTGTGGCAAAGAAATCATTAAGTGTGGCATAGCTGAGAAGAGTTCTGAATGCTGTCAGCGCTGACATCTGATTGGTTGTGACATGAAGTTGGTTGCTTTCACTTCATAATTTAATATTCTTTAGTTACATCCTTTTGATGTAACTAAAATTTAGTTGAGCAATGGCAAAGAAAATACAGTATGTTAGGGACTAGATAGTCCTGCTTATATTAGGCAGTAGACCTGATGGCTTTGTGAGACTTGTGTTTACTTCAGATCTCTCTGGCTAGAAGTTCTAGCAGAGTAAAGGTACATGTCCTTGCTAGTAAGTTTTCTCATGCTCTCTCTGCTGAACCTGGAATTCCTAGGACTTCTGGGAGTCAGTGAATGATCTCTAATATCAAATATACCTATCACTTATATCCAAGAAAGGATTGGCTTTTTGTCATCTGACATCTTCCAAGGCAGGTATTGTCTACTTCTTTTTGAAATGGAGTTGCCATTGTCTTTTCCATTGATTTACAAACTGTAACATTAGGAGTATAAGAGAAACTCACTCCTGAAAGTTACTCACTTTGCTAACTGGAGCCTGCTAGTCAACAATCAGTTAACTCACTGGATGAAGCAATATATAGCAAAATGTTGAAGAGTTTGGGCCTTTGGCTATCTGTGGTGGCGCATAGCTATAATCCCAATACTCAGGAGGCTGAGGCAGGAGGATTGCTGCCAGTTTGAAGCTGGCCTGTGTTACATAGTTAGTTCAAGGCCAGCCTGAACTACATAGCAAGACCCTGCCTAAAGAAAATCAGTCAGCTTTCTGTGTTTGTTTATTGGTGTTATATAAAATTACTTCTTGATATGAGATTTTTAAAAATTTCTCTCTTGGCTGGGGATTTAGCCCAGTGATGTAAGTGCCTGCTGGCAAGTGCAAGGTCCTGAGTTCAATTTCTGGCATAAATAAATAAATAAATAAATTCCTCTTATTTACCAGAAAATTTTAAATAATTTTGCTTGCTCTGCTTTATAGTGGCTTACTGTTTTTATAAAGCAGACTTAACAAGAAAAGTGTAAATCTTAAGTAAGGGGTATATATGTAGTCATAGAAACACATAACAAAATGGGCTGTTTGGGGAAGTGCAACAAGTGTGGCAGGGTTGTTAAAGTTTAAGATCTGTGACAAGAAATGAGTTCTGAGAGTTAGAGTGATGCAGGTCTTCAAAGTGTGTGTGTCATACAAAGAAAGTGAACTTTGTGCTGCAGGAGAGAAGAGGATATTGATGTGTTTGAGCTATGGAATATGAGGTTTTTACCTAAGTGTCTGGAAAGATAGACTTCAACAGTCATTGCCAGGAAAGTACTGCATGAAAAGAGAATTTAGAGAAATGTGAGACATTTTCATGAATTTGAGGCTGAAGAATGCATAGGACTTTGAAAGATGAGGAGCATGGATGTAGGGAAGGAGAATCTAGATGAAAGGAACTTGAAGCAAAAGCCCAGAGTCAGGAGGGTTATATTCAGGAATCCTGGGTAGATCTACAACTAGAGCTTTGGAGTTTTGGTGATCCTAGAGGTCAGGAACCCTTGAAGGGTAGATGGCCTGTAGCAGCTGGATTGGACTTTGTGTTTATCGAAGGACAGCCATTATTCTGTATTAGGCAGCTTACTCTGACAGCACTGGTTAAAGGACCTCATGTGGCGACCATATTGATGCAGGAGGACCAATCAGAGAGCAGTAAGTGTAGTATTGGCAAGCACATTTGTGGTGGAACTTTAAGTACTAGGTGTAAAGAGTTCTTATTTTTTCAGCGGGGCCAACTTATGGATGTTCCAGGGAGCACAGCCATCTCTCTTTCTACTTCTCCAGGTAAAATGTTACCTGAGTCCTTTTTTTACTCATTCTGCTGATTTTGAAGTAATTTTATAAATAACAGGGGACTTCAGTAACAGCAATGATTGGAAGTGTAGGATCTCTTGCAGTGCCTGCTAGCTGCATGCCTAGCCCACTGGGCTAAGTGTATACCTTCTCTACAATCTTATTTTTTGGTCTGTTTGAGACAGGGTCTTGCTGTATAGTTCAGGCTAGCCTTGAGCTCACTTTGTAACCCAGGCTGGTCTTGAACTTGCAACAATCCTGCCTCAACCCCTCAAGTGCTAGAAAGTACAGGCGTGTACCACTATGCCCAGCTTTCTCTGTGATTTTGAGCAGGTCCCTTTTCCACCTCTGGGCCTCAATAGCTGATCATAAGATGATAACACCTGACATTTCTCTTGGCCCTAAAGGTCCTAGGTGTTTGTTGGTGTTAACTACCTTAGAAAAATTTTCCCTTATATGTAGCAGAGATACAATAATCAAAACTCTTAGAAAAATGAGAGCTCTCCTGAGAATTAGGAATGGGCTATCTGGTACTTGTCAAACCTCCATATATTTATGAAATATATTCCTATCTAAATGCTAGCTCTTTATCAAGGATTTTGACCTATTGCTTAGAAATTATAATATTGCTTGGTAGATTTTGAATTGGTACTCTTTCTGTATAAATAGAATACATATGAATATTTTAGTGAATGTAGCAAAAGAAAGTGGAATATATCTGAATTGAGCCTAGACTTAAAAGAGGAAAATACAGAAAGAAAAAATTAAACAGCTAGGAGGTATGGGATTAGATCTACATGTTTATTTTTTAGCTTAAAATGCACAGCATGAATATGGATTTGCATAATGTAGGTAGATGAAATTAAAGGTAGAATAAAGGAAAAGAGGAATTTGTAAGTGGTAATTATCTCTTAAATTACTGTTCCTTGGGGAAAAATTAAGGCTCTGCAGTTCTGAGAGACTTGTGTTGTTAGGTATCCCCAGTGAATGATTTTAGCTGGGACTATACCTTCCTTCAAGAAATCTAAGCTTTTCTACAAGTACAGAGTCCTTGGAAATGGAGACCAGGGCCTAACTAATGATACTCAGTAAGGAAAGGACTTGACCAAGATGACTGTGCTATCCAGGGACAGGACTACATATTTGACAGTTGTTTGGAGATTGAGTGGAAGCAGAGAAGCAAGATCAGGGAAATAAGTGTTTTTTTTCAAATAGTCAAATTTTCAGCCAACTCAACTGTGCACTGTCAAGAAGACAGTGGCCTTTTGAGTTGTTTGATGCAAGAGATTCACTTATAAAGGCTCCCATTCAGAGCTGTTTGTCACTGAGGAGCAATGACAACTTGACTGGGCAGGACTCAGACAGCAATTGAAGTGTACAGTATTTTTCATTCCTGTGTGTTACAACCTTTCCCTGAGGCAGTAATCCTGGACTTGAGGCTGAAGAGTTGGTGTTGTGTCTGTCCCCATCGTGGAGATATGCATCTTCTTTTATTCAGCGTTTATCTCAGAAGCTTGATTGTTTGAAAGGTGTTTTTTTCCTTGTAAAATAATTTACAAGAAAATTTTAGATTTTTTTCCCCCGTCCTCCCAAATGCCCCCATGAGAATTAATCAGAGATGTACAGGGTTTAACAACTGGGAAAGCCATTAATAACCCAGCCAGCTTCTGTCCTGCTGACTTAAAGGCAGCGTCTGACTGTTAAAATTGATGAGGATTTCTCTGGTATTTCCCTGAAAAGTGTTCCTCCTGTTTTAGAGGAGCAGCATCAGCATATTTATGCACTCTGGTCTTCACTTTTTCAGAACCTACTTTTTCTGAAAAAGAATGTTGTCTGTATGATGTTAGAGCCCAGTGTTTTCATTATTTCTAAGAAAAATTATCACTCTGGCCCCCCCACCCCAGCTTATTTGACAAACATCTTCCCATTCATACATATTCAGTCTCTGCCTGAATTAGTTTGCTTCCCTCTAGCTCATGAGATCTTGGTGTGTGTTGACTGTGCATCAGTGCAGAAATGAATGGTAGACCCTTAGTTTTCTAAATGTAGCATTATATTAAGTATTTTTAATTCCTTTGGCCTTTTCTTTGAACTCTCATTATCCCTCTCCACCTCAGAGCCGTGCATTGAGATGTGTTTCCTTCTCTCAGTTTATCTCTGAATCTGCTTTTTTTTAGATAACAGACTAGAAAATGTTACTCTTTTCATCTTTAGTTTCTTCAGAGCCCTGTTTTTGTTCCAGCATCTATGTCTGCCAGTGCTACAACCACATTTTTTCTTTTTGTTATATGACTTGTTCTTTGGTTGGGCATTCTTACCTTTCCCACTTTAACCCATTCTTGTTTTCAAGATTTTTATGGTCAACAAATGTCTGAGCTGTTTGCCCCCCCCCCCCCACCAAGGCTTTTGTTCTCTTTCCCACAGGCAATGTCTCATTTGTGTTTGGCAAGTTCTCTCCCGTTTTAACCATTTGGCTCCTGTCCTGTCTTTTCTCCCTCTTTGCTAGAGTTCTAACATACTCGGTTTCAAGGATTCTGTTCATGTGAATTGAGATGCCATTTAGCTCCTACTTTCCCATTCTTAGCCAAGATGTTAAGCTGTGGCCCAGCATCAACTCCTTCAGTCACAGAGTATATTGCTCTTCTGTGGTGTCTTCTGCCTGAGACTTTGCTTATATCTAAGGGAATTGATCTCATTCTTGTTTTCTTTTTTTAAAAAAAATTCTCCAGTAATGTCTAAATACTTTAAAACATTTGTGCTGGCCATATTCTAGCCCCCTCCTGTTTTCTCCTTTTTTTTTTTTTTTTTTGTAAAACACATATAAAGCTTACTGTTTTAACTCCCACTTTTTTTTTTAAATGAAGACACTGAATCATAATGAACTTAATTGAATTTAGGCTTTAATAATATCAGAAAAAAATTATATGATATATGTTGTAAGGATTCACATTTCCCTTAGCCCTGTTGTTTGTCTGTTCTGAGTTGTCTTCTGTATTTTCTCACCAAGTTCTGTGACCCTCAGGTGTTTGAGACTCCTCTGTGCCATCCAGGGCACTGAAGTCTCCCTCTCTCCCCTCCACCGCTGACACCAGATAAAGGATTCTTTGTTGTCTAGAAGGAGGTGGCTCTTTGGCCTTGTAGGAGCCAGTTGTCAGCTCCATAATATGGTTCTCTCAGAGCTGTGGAGTGGAGTCACTGGATTTGTTCCCTGGCACTTCTTCTTTTTTCTTTTTTTTGTGGTACCGGGGATCAAACTTACCACCTAACGCTTGCTGGGCAAGCGCTTATGCCACTGCGCTAAATCCACAGCCCCCTCCCTGGAACTTCTTTCTAGCTTAATTGTCAGTTTTCGTGTTTCTTTTTTTTTTTTTTTCCTCCCCTCATTGCACACTCTTCTTTCACTGCTCACAAGTGAACCTGTGGGAGCTCTATCGTGGAGACACATCTCCAGACCTCCCCTTCTTTTTGGTACAGGGAATTGAACTCAGGGCCTCATGCTTGCCAGGCATCCAGCTTTTTTGGGGGGGACAGGGTCTCTTTTTGGGTGGCCTGACCTGGCCTTGAACTTTCTATGTAGTCCAGGCAGGCCTCCAACTTGTGATGCTCCTGCCTCAGCTTCCTGAGTACTGGAATTACAGAAACATACCAACACATCCAGCTAAAACTTGTGATCTCATTGTGTTTTTTTAGCCCCTTTTTAGTTTCTATTTAGCCATATCTCTTTCTGCTGACTCTTCTTTTATATATAGTATTTTAAGTCCAAGAAATATGATATTTTAAGGGAAACAATAGTGTACTTTCTGTTTTGGGGAAAGTAAAAACCAAATCCTGACTTTTAATGGATGAACTTCCAATATCCTTGGTATTGATTTTTTTTAATGCTCAGCAACCTATCTACCAAGACATAAAAGCCAAGAAATAAAGACTTTTGTTTCCGACTTGTACACTTCCCAGTGGTCCACATAAAATCAAAATGTTGCCTTAACTTTGGTTCCAGGGCTGATTTGAAGATTACCTCATTGATTTGATGATAATCCAAAGAGAGAATTCAGAAAATGTCCCAGATCAAGCTCTCAGAAGTTCATTTATTTCATGGAGTTGTTTAAGCAGCTAATTAGCTCTTCTGTCCAGTCTGTACCCTGTGGCTTATTGTTCATGTGATTCATGTGTAGTTCCTTTTTTCCCTTTTCTTGTAGGAAGCAATGATGTGTAGCAGAAAGATCCAGGGCTTCCTTGAGTGTTGCTTTGGCCACTTACTATTTACTTGACCTTAGGTATTTGTCTGTCTGGATCTTAGTCTTCTTTCTATAAAACAGAACTGATAATACTCTATGGAGTAGCTAGGAAGATTAAATGAGATAACATTTTAGTAACCTCTGTACTGGAAATTCATAGTAAATACTTGCTGGTTATTATAATTGCTTCAATATCCACCAAGAAAACATCGTGACTTTTTTCTTTTTACTTGAATGATTTGGCTTGGGATTGCATTTTCTAATGTTCATCATTGTCAGTTTTTCAGTCTTTCAAAGAAGGAACTAACTAGGGCTGGGGATTTAGCTCAGCGGCATAAGCACCTGCCTTCCAAGCACGCAGTTATGAGTTCGATCTCCAGTACCGATTAAAAAAAAAGAAGGAACTGACTAACTATAGTCTTTTTCTTTTTTCTTTATTACTGATTTTTCCATACAGGAGGTCATCTGATTCATCTGAAGATAATTATTTGCAAGTTTATGTTCCAGATTCTAAAATCTTAAACTTGACTTCAGTTTTAGGTGTCACAGGTTTAAAGACCACATTGACTCAAGAATAATCCTCCTCTTTCCTGAACTATTATTGATAAATGCTTAAAAAGCTTCTGGTTGAGGTTCTCCAGAAATACACTTTGGTAATGCACTACCCAAATTAGTAAGCCAACTGATGACTGATTTCTGTAGACACCTCCCCTCAATAGGGATTTAGTTTGGGGGATGGTGGATGATTCTGTTTAGTGTTTCTCTGTGCTTAGTGGTCCCTCTCACTCTGTCTTTGTTTTTTGGGGACAGAATGTCAGGAATGAAGCCCAGGCTATCCTCAAACTCATTATCCTCCTGCCTCAGCCTGCTGAATGCTAGGATTATGTCTGGCTTTTTCTTAGCAATTCTCCTATGCATAATCTTTTTTGTTTTCTCCAGGGATAATGGTGACAGATCCAGGCACCGAGCTCCCCGTAATGCCCGGATGTCTGCACCTTCACTTGGACGCTTTGTCCCAAGGTAAAAACTGGGTTGTGCACAACAGAGGGGAGTTTAAGATTTAGTTTTAAATCTACTTGGGGATCTTTGGGCTATCAATATCTGGATTTATTTTCCAATAAGCCTATATTCCAACCCTGCCACCTGAAGACTTGATAGATGAAAAGAGATAGAAAACTGGTCCTAGGAGCATCCTGTTCAAATACAGAAGCCTTGTTGGAGGCCTTGGGTATGCCTGAGTGGGGTTGCTTTAGAAGGGCAGGAAGGAGATACAAATTTATGAAAGGACAAATCCTGGGACTTTTCATACCTTTCTGGGTTTCTCTGGTTTTTTAAAGTTTAATGTATCCCTTAGCCTAGAATTTTGAGGGCAAGTAGCATTTCCTTGTTTTGCAATAGTCTTTAGGCTTTTCACACATGATTCCTTCTTATAGGCGTTTTTTGCTGCCTGAATACTTGCCTTATGCTGGGATTTTTCATGAACGTGGACAGCCTGGGTTGGCTACGCATTCTTCTGTTAACAGAGTCCTGGCAGGTAAGGGAATTTTATTTTATTTATTTTTTACATTGTGAGGTGGCAGGGAGCCAGATGAAACTTTTGCTCCTTTATCTGTGTTGGTATATAGTGTCTTGGCTGAAAACTGTTTTGGAGTCTTGTTCTCCGTTCCTTTCTTCCAGGCAGTAAACAACAGGATTGAAAAAACTCTCTAATTCTTTTCTTCTGACTTTTTGTTAAAAATGTTTAAACTATTTGTTTTTTATCCATCAATTAAGTTCTGGCTATGCTTTTAATTGAATGATAAGGTGTCTTGTTCTTATTTCAGTTGGGAAGATACTCATGAGCCAGATCCTGTGATTTAATTAGGAGCTTAATGCACTCCTCTTCAACCTTTTGCTGCTGCCAGCACATGGAGTTTCCAAGCACTGTGGACTTTTTGGAGGGCTGAGATGGGGGAGAAACCCATGGAGCTGGATCAGAACTTTACACAGAATAGAAAATGGGCTGGAAAAACGCTGCTGGGCTGGCTTTTCTGGGCTTTAAAGTTTTATGTGACCAGGCTGTGAGACCTGGTGTGTTCAACAGCTTCTGATAACAAAGCTGATTTCCAGGCTGGGGATTTAGCTCAGCGGCATAAGCGCCTGCCTTGTAAGTACGCAGTCATGAGTTCAATCCCTGGTACCAATTTAAAAAAAAAAAAAAAAAAGCTGATTTCCCTTTCCCCTCCCTACACTGCTAACTTGTAAATTTATGTAAGGAAAAGCATAAAGGTTGTAAAATTCAAGCTACATTTAGTTATATTTCACTAAATGTCTTCATGAAAAAATTTGAGATGTAGCTCAGTATAAAGTGATTTTCTATCATAAAGCTCTGGGTTTGATTTCCAGTACTGCAAAAGCAAAACAAATGAAAAACCCCACTACATTCTGTTGTGGAAAACCTGTGCTGTGTGGTGGTTGAAGCTACAGAGGGATCTGGTGAGACAGGGCAAATATTTGTGACAGTTTGTAGCCCATTGGATCTGGCCTCCCCAGATAGCATCCTTGACCCAATAATGAGGCTTAGAAGTCCCAGAATCCTCAGTACTTTCTCTGCCAATTATCAAAGCTTTGTAGGCCCTGGGCTGGCTAGGGAGCAGATTATATCATGGTAGTCTGCCAGCCTTCTCTGAGGAGAGCTCTGGCCCTGGCAGTAAGACAAACCCCATGGCCTTGGACCTCTTCTTGCCTGGGGTTGCTTCATGCTTAGCGGAAGGCATGTGGAAGCTCCTCATTGTAGATAATCACTTTCTGCCAGGTGGCTCATCTCCATTCTTCTTTGTTCCAAACATCTGCCTCCACACCCCATATAGCAGCAGGATGTTTGTTATCACTGAAAGCTCTAAAAGGTTTGCCATCACTGTTTTAGATTCTCTTGGCAGTTGTGTCATTTTTGTCTTTCCTTGAGAAAATACCAGCAGTAATAACAGCAAGAAAAAATGCTTAACATTTATTGAGTGCTTGATGTGTACGAGGGGGGATTTTAAATACTTTATACACACTCCATTTCTGTCCTGTGGTACCATAATTCTGTGAGATGAGTGATGTTACCTAAGTAACAGTGGTGGGTACAGAAGTCCAGAGCATCAAGTCCTCCAGCATGATGTGGCCAAGCAGCATTGAGGCCAGTGAGCCCAGACTATAGGCTTCAGGAGATTTCCAAGCCACTTGCCTAGTCTGCCTCTCTGCAGTTGTTTAGCAAACAATGCATCAAGTTAGCATTCCTTTTTCAGAACTTTAATCAAGAAGAGAGAAAGAGCTCTCAGGAAACTTGACTGATCTTCAGAGTTTTTCTTATTTAATTCTGCCATTTTAAGTAGTTCCTAGACATGGCTTTTTATGAACCAGTGGTACTTGTGGAAAATCTAATTATGTAATAGTTCTTACCTAAGCCTTCTTGTCTTCCTAGATACAGATGTTTTGCTTTTATTAAACTTACTTGTGATCATGTAATTGAACTGCTATAATAATGGCTTTCAGAGTGAAAGAGAAATTGGCCTTTTAGCAGTAAGCACTCCCAACTTTCCTGGAAAGGCACTTTCTCTTGTATGATTGGAATGAGGTTGTGAGGCTCCCTGAACAATTACGTTGATCACATATTTGTTCTGCAGTTGTTATGTTCCAGGCAGTGTTCTAGAGTAGGAAGATAAATAAAGATGGCTGTGAGCCCTATCCTTTATATCTCAGTCTTGGTGGTAAGCCGTACTTAATTGTACTGTTAATCTCTTGGCTCAAAATATTATTGGATTCTTTGTATAATGAGTGGCTTCTTGCAGGGATGAAGCATGGAAATGTGGTACTGGGAATTGAACTTAGGACCTTGCGCTTACCAGGAAGGTGCTTTACCACTGAGCTAAATCCCTGGCTGAAGCATGGAAATTTGGCAAGCACAGAGGGATAAAGCAGGCACATACATCTGGTTTTGTTTTGTTTTATTTTATTGTCTTTTTTTGAGACAGGGTCTCACTATGCCGTTCAGGCTGGTCTTGAACACACAATGATCCTCCTGCCTCAGCCTCTTAAGTGCTTTGTTTACAGGCATGTGCCACCATGCCCAGCTATGCAGTTTTAAAAAGTGTGACCATTTCTTGATCACAAATGAATATCCAGTGGGCCTGACAGAAGCTATTCAGAAACATCAACAAAAATGGATTTAACAAATTAAGATCTTTTTGGTCTTCTTTCTACCAGGAGAGCCTGGAGTGATAATAGAAAACAGAAGCTACCAAGCAGGACTCCTGATAGTCTGATCATCCTCATCACTTCACCCTTATCTTCAGCCAGTTCTGTAGGTTTCTGGTGGCTTTCAGTAACCCTTTTACCCAGATCAGAACCAGGCCATACTTAAACAGGTGTAAATATGTTTACAGCTACTAAGTCTGTCAGGTGCCTATTTAGGGAAACTTGCAGAAGTCTAGAGAGCTCCCCCTGCTGACTCTTTAGTAGAAAGCCTTAGCTCACTGTCATTAACAGCAACTGAAATGAAGGAAATGACTACCTGCAATCGGCCAGGTACCATTCTACATGTTTTCTCATAGATCTTCTTTAATCATTATGTCAACCCTGTGAGGTAGATGGTGCCATTTCCATTCTTCAGGAAAGAAAACTAACGCTCAGAGAGGTTATACCAGTATAAACACCATGGGATGTAGACTTGGAACTTTCAGCCAGGTCTGCCTGACTCATAAGACCTCCATTCGGTCTTCTGCGCTATTTTGCTTGAGTTCATCAAGTAGGGAATATCTGCCAAAAGGTTCTTAACCTTAAAATATTTTGCCGCATATTTGAGGCCTCATAAAAGTGAAATGAGAAGCCCTGGCATTTGACAGCCTCCCGGTAATTACTGGAAGAACAAAATCTTCTGAGGAATAGGGACCTGGGTCACATAGGGTATTAGTTATCTGCCCTGCATAATGTTTTTGACTTTGATCTTAATGAGCGTCTGCTTTAGCAGATGTGGGCCTAATTTACTATTTTGATTAAAATCAATAAGAAGTGTCAGGATTTTTTTTGCTCCTGCCCAAAGGTCATTGGAGCCTGGTCAAGTGTCTTGGGCTAGAGGTGGCTTTGTGCCCAGTCATCCTAAGTTCTTTTATGATTTCTTCTTTGATCCATTAATTGTTTAGGAGGATGTAGTTCATTTTTACATGTTTATGAATTGCTCCCATTTTCTTCTTATTTAATAGTGACCTAAGAACATACTTTGTATGATTTTAGTTATTTTAAATTTATTAGAATTTTTTGACTTAAGTTTATGATCTGCCCTGGAAAATGTTACCTATGTGTTTGAGAAGAATGTGTGTTATTAGGTAGGGTTCTGTAGATGCCAGATAGATCTACTTGGTTTGTAGCATTGTTTAAGTTCTGTACATCCTGGCTTTTATTATGTCTTCTTGTCCTATTTATTATTGTGTGGCATTGAAATTTCCATGTTGTTAATGTCTTTATCCCTTTGTTATATCAGTTTTTATTGCATATATTTTGGGACTTTGTCATTAGATGCATGTGTGTGTGCTCATAATTCTTACAGCTTTTTCTTATAGCTTTTTATCATTATAGAATGTCACTCTGTCTTTAGTAATATTTTTGCCTTAAAGTCTGCTTTAATCAGTGTAGGTACTCCAGCTCTTTTATGGTTATTGATAGTATGATGCATCTTTCCCTACCCTTTTGCTTTCCACTTATTTAGATCTTTGAAGTACATATCTTTTGGGGGGTACCAGGGATCAAACTCACTAGCTTATGCTTGCCAGGCAGGCACTGTGTGAATTTTATATCTTGTACAGAAAGCATATAGTCAGATCTTGTCTTTAAATTATTTGATCCATTCACACTTAATGTTATTGTTGATTTTTATTTGTCATTTTGCTCTTCTTTTAGTTAATATTTTTAATGCCTTTTGTGTTTGTGTGTGTGGCGTTTTGAGACAGGGTATCACTGAGAAGTTCAGGCTAGCCTTGAGCTCACTTTGTAGCCCAGGCTGGACTTGAATTTGCAACAATCCTCCTGCCTCAGCCTTCTGTGTTCTGGGATTACAGGCATGTGCCATCATGCCTGGCTTTTTTTTCTCTTTTTGAAATGGGTCTCCCTCTGCAATTTAGGCTGGCTTAAACTCACTGTGTAGCCCAGGATGGCTATGAACTCAGGGCAGTCCTCCTGCCTCAGCCTCATGAGTGCTGGGATTGTAGGTGTGCCCCACCATGCCCCACTTTAATGTCTTCTTTATTTATGTTTTTCCTATGATGACTTTGTATTAAGTGAATACCATCTAATGTACCATTTTAATACCTTTATTGAGTTTTGAACTATATTTTTGTAATAGTCTCCTTCAGATTTATATAGACTTATTTCTGATAAGATACAGAAGCATTGCTACACTATAGCTTTGTAGCTCTACTCCTTCCCCCTTCCTTTGTGCTACTGTTGTATAGCACATCCCTGTAGAAAACAAACTCATCAGTTACATTGCTTTACATAATCTTAGCCTTCTATTCTGTTCCCTGGTGTGAGATAGAAATCCCTCATTCCTAATAACTTTTCCTTGTTAACTTTATTCTTGGTTATCTTTTATTTGTACTAAGCTGAACAGTACTAATATCCTCTCTTCAATGTGTCTGACCAACCCCTGTCCCCCTTGTCTGGGACCTTAGGGAATTGTTTTCAGGAGGCCTCTATTCTAGTTTGGTTAACCACTATGGGCATCTGTAACCTTAGGCTTGCTAACTTTTAGGAACTAGCCTGATTTTACGTCCTGATAATACAGCTATCTAGTATAAAAAATTGCTTAATTATTCACTATCTTTAGATCTATGCTTTGATTAGCCAATCTGAAAAAGATGAATGATAGTTAATACATGTGAAGGCCATCATGGTATTGTTGAAGTGTGAAATGGGAATGAACAATGATTTTCTGGTGTTGGGCCTTCTATCTTCTTGGCTGAGGTCTTTATCTTCCTGCTTTGTACCCTTCTGCTACTCAGTAGCCAGGCAAATAAAGTGAGTGGCACATTCCAACCCAACATCAATTAAGATGGTTGTTTATAAACCCAGCTAAATGGACAATTAGTGGTGGTGGTATTAACTAACTAGTGCTGCTTTAATAATTAACCTAATTACCTTTCTTTCTGCTCCAGTGATGAAAGTGAAGGCCATAAGGGGCTGGTTTGGTTGCCTAAGAAACAGAAGTAAATGTAGCACTCCTCCCAGAGAACACAGCCTTCCCAGCTGCCTGGCAGCACCCAGGACCTTTCATTTACTTGGTGTACACCAGCCACTGGAGTGTTCTTGTGCTCTCTATCCCAGCCCTTTACCACATCCTTATACCAGTGTGTCTTTTTATACTACCAGTGAGAAGTATGCTTCCAGTGTGTATATTGAATTGCCTACGTAGATACTATCATTTAATGACCTATTTGGATAATGACTGTTCAGACTTACAATGTGTTATTTTTTTTTGGTGGCTGGGTACAATTCTGTACATCTTGTTAACACAGCCTCAGTGTTTTTTGTTTTTTTTTTTAATAGTACACCTTGTATATACAGTACTGTAATTTTTGCTGCTTGTACTATATAGCATTATAGTTTCATATTTTATTATATGTTACAGGATGGCATATAAGAGGCAAATAAAAGCAAAGTCAATCACTTCTCAGCATTTAGGCTAAGATCAAGTATAGTATCTTTAACTTAATAAAAGCAAACTCATCATGTTGGGGTTTCCTCTGACCATTCCTTTGTTCTGAATGTTATAATGTACGTGCTATATACAAGTCCTCATTTGGTGACCAGTTCATGTAATGACCTAGTTAGGGGAAACAGAACTTGGTCATTAAACAAGAATTGACTGTAGCCTATTGTATTTTAGGCATACTTACTAAGCATGTTGGACAGATAAATGCAGCATTCATGAAAAGACAAGTATCTTCAAAATATGTATTATTTAGGGCTGTGTTGATGCACACCTGTAATACCAGCACTTAGGAAACTGAGGCAGGAGGATTGTTGGGAGTTTGAGACCAGGCTGGGCTACATAGTGAGTTCAATACTAGCCTGAACTACATAGCAAAACCTTATCTCAAAAAAAACCCCAGTTATTTCTGTAACATCTGATACTGGGAAAAAGTAAGCTACCTGACATGTTTTGAATAGTGAGGCAAAATAAATAACCTCATGTCAAAAAAAATACGATTTGCCTGTTTTGCTGAAGAAGGAAATGGTTTGGAGCACAATCTTATGAAGCTTGTCAATCACATATACTACAGGCAGACTGCCGGAGTCCAGCTGCGGCAGGGCTAGGGTTTCCCAAAGGTGGACAGGGAGTCGGAGTCGGCGAGTGAGAGACAGAAGACACTGCACACCAGTCTGTGAGTGAATCTGAATCCCCTTTTATTTTTTAGAAGCTGGAATATATATTTGCTAACCTTGGCAGCAACCCCCAGCCCCAAGCAGGAAGCGCCCCAGGCTTAGGGCCAGGCAGGGACAATCCTAAACAATAGGTTTTAATTGACCTCAACTCCAAGCAGAAAGTGCCCCAGGCTCAGGGCAATAGGTATCAATTAACATCTCAATCTTGTTACTTAGTTAGCTTGGGAAATGTAAGCTGATGCACCTGGATGCCTGCAGGAGGAAGAGATGTGTGAGACTATCATGCCGCTCCCTACATTGTTTCCCTTATCACTTATGGGAGTGGCAGTCCCTGTGAGGACAGCGCCTGTCTTAGGTCAAGG
>PVLA01010734.1:0-22111 GCA_004027455.1 Hydrochoerus hydrochaeris
TCCCAAAAATAACAGGATATAGTATGGTAATCACCCTTAATTTCCTATTAACTTAGTCTAAAGCTCTGTAAAACTACACTTTTACCATGACTGATCGTAATCGAATCTGGTTTGTTAGATCGCTGTTTTGTATTGATAGATTTTATTCAAAGCTGTTATGATTGATAGTATCAAGTCTGAGAGTATAGGCAACTGCACTGAAGATGACAAAATTCACTAGAATATCCACTATGGTTTGATTATTACCTGCCTTTGAAGTTTTATACTGTCTACAATGTTTGATTTTTACTAATATTGTTATGTACTGCTATATTCAATTATATTGCTATATTCATTTATGCCTGATGATATAGACAATTCTATTGAAGATAATAAGAAACAACACAGCAATCATTGTAGATTACCTTGTACTGTGGTTTTACATGACTTTTTTGGTTTTATGTTTTTATAGGAATTTGTTTTGTTTTGTCTTGCTAAGTTTTGTTTTTACCTCTAATACAGAAAGGATAGAAATACATGTAAAGATTCATGCATGCATAGCTGTTTACACTCTCACTATTTGAATATCTACTTTGTATGCTTTAATTTTGTAACTTGAACAACTATTTCTAAGAGGACAATATGTAATTTATCACTAGTGATTTCTTATTGTTTATCTTTTTTTTGAAATTCTGTATTATCTCTATCCTTTACATGCTTTTGTTTCTCTTTAAATAAAAAAAAAATTTAAAAAACTATACATCTATGACTTTGATTTAAAATATAAATCAAGTGGCCAGGGATTTAGCTCAGTGGTATAAGTGCCTGCCTGGCAAGTGCAAGGTCATGAGTTCCATCACTGGTACCAAACAAAACAAAAACAAAAACAAAGCAAAACAAAAAGTAAAACATAAATCAAAATGAAAACCTATTACATGCTTAATGGAAACATTTGGAGAATACTTGATCTTAGCCAAAAGGCCAAGAAGCGATCACATTTAGAGAAAAAAAATGTAATGATAATAACAATTAGCCATAATCTACCACCAAATATAACCACATTCAGTACTCAAATAGAGTCTTATAGTCTTTTCTATACAAACAAACTTGATGAGATTACAAATCATTAAATTTTATAGACCCTTTTAATATTTGACATTATATTCTGTACCCATCCTCACAAATTTTGTAGATAGTAGTTTTAGTAATTTAACAATATTTTAATTTCATGGTCGTGTGTTATTTAATGATTAATTGTTTGTTGGGTATTGGGCATTGTGCCAATCTTTCATCATAATAAACAAAGCCTTGATAAATCTCTTTATATATAGATTGTTCCTGTTTAGAGTATGTCTATAGATGTTCACAGAGACTCTTAAGTCAGTCTTATATTTGTGGACAAAATATGCTATATTAGCATAAAGAAGCCCAAGATTAATCAAAAGGGCTAATTAACCCAGATTTCAGTAATGTAAAGCATAGGAAAACATCCAAAGCTCAATCTAGTTTACTTTTTCATGCAGGTTTTAGAAATATTTCTTAAGTACATTTATAGTAATCTGTAAATAAATGTGCAAAATCCTTCAAAGGCAAAAACACACAACTCACTGACCACAATGTTTACCTCTGGGGAAGGGCAAAGATTGTGGATGGACATCAAGAGAAGTCTAATTTTCTCCAGACTATTTGCGTCTTTTTTCAAAGAAGATGAATTGAGTTGCTGTATTTTTATGTAGTTTAAAATACTCCTACCTTTATGTGGAAATCTTTTTTTAAGAAAGAATACATTTTATGTTACCTGGTCTCTAAGCATGGAAATAATTATGGAATTTAAATTTTTAAGGTGATTTACGTATTTTAGAGAAGACTTTCTGTTACCTTATGTAGTTAATGCAAAAGCCCTGGAAACCGGCATTACTACCCTTTAATCTTTAAAGCAGATGGACTCGGTCACACACCTCGGATAGTGCGGGTTAAGTCCCAGCGGCTCCTTCTGCCTCGCGGTCTGATACTGTCTGCCTTTGTTCCGTAAACACCTCTATTTCGCTCTTACCATATGCAGTAGTTTATTTTCTGCTTCTCTCCCTGCTTGTCTCCCTTTCTCCTTCCTTTTCTCTTTTCCTCTCTTTCTATTTTATCTCTCTTCCCCTCTCCACCTCTCGCTCCTCTCTTTCCTTCTATCTTGTTCAGAAAATGTTTTCTCCACAATGCCCTCCTTAACGACACAATCCAAATGGATCTCTACTCACTCATTCACATCTTTAAAAGACTTGCTATGTTCCTATTCCTATGCTGAGAGATAAAAATATTGCATATTCACACAACAAACTCTTCTTGCTCTCATGTAGATTGCATGCTACCAGAAGCAGTCAGTACAAGAAACATAAACAAAACAGGAAAGTACAATGAAGAATATAATCTGGAAAGTACAATCTGTGTGCTGGAAAGTTACTACTGGGCAGGGGAATAATTTTAGGGAAAAAGGGTCACAGAAGGCTTCCTGAGGAAGAGTCCTCAAACAGACTGAAAGACATGAGAGAAGTGAAAGCGTGAGGAAGTGGGGTAGGTGCATGCAGTTCACAGACAGAAAACACAGAGACCATAAAGCAAGAATGATCCTATGAGTTCAAGAGACCAGAACAAAAAAGCAGTGACAATATTTGTTCACAATGCAGATGAAAATTAATTATATGATTCCTGTTAAATATTTGTGTTTGCTCTCTCATCTGTAATCATTTCTATATCAGGAGGAGACACAAACATGAATTAAGCACCACTCAGGGCTGCCCTTCTGCACAAGAGTGGTACCCAGACTGCACTGGCTGTGAGTGAGGCCCGCGCACCTGGGCACATGGTGGCACTGAGACAGGCAGACAGTCCCTTACCATCAACCACCTCATGCAATCCCCACTCCAACCCAGGTGGACAGATGGCCTCCATGGGCCATTTTGTGGTGTTTCATCAAATTCCCATAAGCTCTGCAAAGGTAGTAAGTGGGCATTCTACATTTCAGTATAACTCCAACATACTCAGTTGAGTGGTGTGTGTGCTCAGTTTTGTTTATTCACCTAATATATGTTCAGTATTGCTTATTTACTACTACATGGAAAAAATTAACTATCAAGTCACTTATAATGAAGTTAAAAATCCAGACAAAGCAATCCCGCGGCAATATGTGAATTTTTGGCTCATTGATGGAGCCTACCGGAAACCCAAAATCACCAAGTCCCTTCCTTAGGAGACAGCTCCAGTTCTGATACTCAGTTATCTTACAATGGCCTTGACCGTGTGGAATAGAAATGACATCGTGATTATAAAGACTTGGACCTAAGCACTAGGATTTGCATTTTGTTTCATTAGGGTCGATGATAAGTGAGGAATGCAAGAAGAACATTTTCATACGCTGAGTGAGCAGAAAGAAAAAGCTGATGAGACCTAATCTTTTGGCAAAGACTTTGGGCTACATAGAGAAAAATTCAAGCCAATGGAGAGCTTTTTCTGTCTCTTTTTATCCGTGATAGTAAGAAGCTAAGAAGGAGGAGATGCATATTTTTGGTAACAAATGGATTCTTGAGGTAGTTCCTTCATGATCTGTCCCTCCTAAAGCTAATGCCCTGTATGATACCCTATCCTCGACTATGAGAGAGACCTGTGACCTGCTTCTTATCTATAGAATACAGTGAAAGTGACGAGTTGTACGCCAGTACACGTACTTGATTATGTGAGGATGTTACATGAGATCAAAGTGCTTGTCTCTGTGTCTCTGTCCCTCCTTCTTTCCCTCTGTCCTCCTCCTTCTCTTTAGCCCTCCTTCTTTCCCTTTATTTCTCACTTTGAGAGTCAAGAGAGGCCATGTTGGGGAACCCCAAGTGGTAAGAAACTGTGGGGTAGCCTTCAGGAGCTGATGACACCACTAGCTGACAGCCAACAAGATGCCTCTTATTATTGCAAGCCACCTGAATTTTGCCAGGAGTCTAAGTTATTTTAGAAGTTCATCCTTACCTAGTTAAGCCACAGTTTCCTTTCCACTCCCCAGCCAAAATCTACATTGAATTTTGTGATACTCTGAATAAAAGATCTAGCTAAGCTATGCCTGGGCTCCTGACCCACAGGAACTGTGAGATTAAGTGTGTATTGGTTTAGACTAAGAGGTTTCTGGTAATATCACTACATAATAAAAGAAAACAAGTACACTGTTCACCGGGGGATGCAAAATTCAAGGCACATCACTGGGGATGGGCTGTGTAGAGGAAAGTATAAAATTGGAGGACCCACCGGCACATTGCTCTTGCTGGAGATGAAGGCTAGAGTAAGCCTTGTACAGGACAGCTCTGACCTTCCTGAACCAAACCCCCTGCTTTAATTCGATGGAAGTGTCGAAGTGTCAGTGCCTTGTGCCTGTGTGAAGGGAGCTTACACAGAGGGCCCATGTCTAGGGACATGCATGTGGTGTTTTTATAGCAAAAATAATGTTGGTTTGCAGGACCTACATACATAGGATTTTACTAGAGCTGAGAGGCCTTGGGAAAACCTCCCAGCCCAGCAAGAAAGTGTTTTCTTTTCAAAGAAATACCAACCAACCTTAATTTAAATCAATAGAGAAGGTAAAGGTGAAAAAGGGGAGGGAGGATTACATAAGCATGAGATAACAAAAAGAAAGTGGTAGACAACATGTGTAAACCTGCGGAAGAGAAAATTCAACCAGCATGTAGGTGGAAATGTTTGTCACTCTCCCATAAACAGGGCCAGTTTCCTCCCTGTGAGGAGAAGGCTCTGTTTGGGTGACTCATCACTGAAGGGACGGCATGACAGTCACAGGCCCACTAAAGTTCACTGTTCTCTCCCCAGCACCTGGGGCAAATACTGGAATATGCTGGTTGGGAAAAGGGAAAAATAGAAAAACAACTAAGAAAGATAAGCTGTCAGAGAAGATGGAAGCAACTAGCAGTGATATAAAGGGAGACATTAAGACAGAAATATTAATGCAGCTGAAACACTTCTGTCTGGGAAGAAAATGAGAAAAAGTTCCATTAAGGGTGATTCAAACACAATCATAAGTGGAGTAAAATTTAAATAGCTGTCTATTGAATTAAGCCACAATATATTGGGGAAAAATTCATTAACATATTGCCTTCTTCTCTGTTACAATTTCATTCATTCAACCAGTGTGAGGCTACACTAACTTTCATATTCCTCTACAACTCTAGGAGGTAAATAAGTTGTAACTCTCCATTTTACAGGCCAGGTAACTCAAAGAGGTTCAGTGACTCTCAAACCCATGTCTAGCAAGCAGAAGGGCTGACTTTTGAAGTCGGAACCCTCTGATCCTATTTTTCTCACACTTAATATATTAAGAAATGTTGGGAGCTGTGGTGTGACAGAGGGGAAGTGCAGGGGCAGTCTCTGTTAAGACAGCCTTGTGCAAGTGGACGACAGGCAGTGTTTTATCCCTGGGAGAAACACAGTGACTGCAGAAGAGCATTACCAGTGAGCAAGCCAAAGGGAAGTTTCCAGGAAAAGCTCTGCAGTGAAATAGCATAGTGGAAAATGAAGTCTCATTCTTTGATTTACGACATTTCTTTAGCCACCGTGCCACTGTTTCCTAGGATAAATCAGGGACCCCCTGTGATAGACTCACCTGGGAATCTTGCTAAAAGTCGTGTTCTTGTACCACTTCAGACTCTTTTGACCAAGATGCACAGTAAAGCTAGAGAAGATTCTGTACCTGGAGTTAGTACGGGAGCACTGCTCTCCAGGACAATGGCCATCATAACTTGGGACCTTACAAGGACAGTGAATGACAGGCTGGGAGCCTTGGTTCACTGAGGAAGCCAAGTGCTCTAATTACATGGCTTAGATCCATTGCACAGCTGGTGGGAAAGAGGCAAATAGGAGGAGATGGAAGAGGAGCAGGAGGAGGAGAGAAGAGGAAGAAGAACATCAAGGTATCTTCTATTCTGTCAAGGGTACCCTGGGTGAATACATGAATGGATGAAGCACATTATAAGCTGACAACATGGAACTCTGGCTGACCCCATCCCTTCCGGAGCTGTAGCAAGTGGAGGTGAGCACATAAATGTCACCAAGTTCCTACGCTAACATACAAAGTCAGGCAATAGCGCACCTCCTGTCACTGTCACCGAAGCAAAGGGTAGCCTGGATGGACATCAGTCTGAGGAAGCTCTAGGAGCCTCTGAAACCAAGAACTGCTACAGTGTGCAAAGATGTATATTGTCTCATCTTCATAGGTTCATGTTTCGATTCAGAGTGTCCTGGGCCCAGATGGCTGCTCCCAGCACTGTGAATGTGGGGAACGCTGGGCTTCACTGTTTTCGCTCTTATACTTCCCAGAAAAATGGCAAAAGCCAAAACCAAACCAAACCAAACAACAACAAAGCAGACTATAGAAGAATCCATGAGATGAGTCTTTACAGCATCTAAAGGACCTCTGCCTTCCAACCATCGCTGGAAGCACATCATGAATGTCTCTTAATGCATACAGAGCACGGCCCAAATTTCTGAGGGGAGCATTTGTGGAACAGAAGGCATCCCCACGGAGCATTTTCTGACGCTATTCTTGAGGCTGGCAGGAAACTGAGATGCTATTTCTAAAAGTAAAATGGCTTTCATCTGTGGTACCTGTCTCCAAATCACAGTGGCTCCCAAAACAGAGCCAGGGACACCCCACTCACAGCAACTCCCTTAGGGCCGTACAGGATTTGTTTTCAAAGTGCTTGGCAAGCTATATCGGAGGCATCTTCAAAACCCACTTATCAGAACTTCCTAGAAAGCATAGCGATGAAAAGGCCTTTTATGACAAACAAATTAAACTCAGTTCCAATGCCAGGAATAGAAGCAAAGAGAGGTGGACAGAGGCACAGGAAGGAGACTGTGCACAGATGGGGGTTTTAGGTAAGACTGGAGGTGAGTTAGCATTTCAATGCAAAAAAGATTTTAAAAGTCTTCCCAGACATCCTATGCCCAGAAGGAGGATGGTCCAGCAATACCTTTCAGTCAGCAGAGGAACCTGGGCGTCCACAATTTTTTAATGAAAGATTTCACCCATGTGAGTCCACTATAGCATCATCTTTCACCCGTGTCTGCTACTGGTGCCCTGGGATCTTTTCTCTGGGCCTCTTGGGCCAGGCTACAAAGCACCTACCATGATTTCCTCATTTGGCCCCTACCTCTGCATTCCTCTCTAGTGCTGTGAGATAAAACAGACAGGCTCTAGATGACCACTCAGTACTCCAGGCTGGCGGCTTCTCGAAGCCAGCATGTTAGATGAGCCCTACACTTCTAATGGTGTGATGGTTTCCATTAAGTACTGAATCTTGCCCTGTAGGGATAGAGCTAAAAAAATGCATAAATTATTTAATATAAGGGCTTTGCTGATGACTGATAAAATTGAATTAGCTGCTTTGGGCTAAGGATGAATTTGAAACAGAATTTCCTCCTTTGAAGAGACAGTGACAAATCTATTTGATAGGTCTGCATGTCAAGTTTTTGGTAGAAAATTTAATAGAATCTTTTTTTAGGCAAAGTGAATGAGACTGGCTTAGGTTATGAACTAGTCCTTATTTTTTATTTCACCAAAATGTTTATTTTTTTAATCACGTTATTAAAGCCATACTAACCCATACAAATTTTATTTTAAAAACAGATGAAAAATTTATAGTTCTAATAGCCTAGTAAAGCCTGACATTTGGAGTTCTTTCCAGGCTCTTGTATAAGTGAATACACATATTTTACAAAATCGAAGTTCAGGTACACACACACACACACGCACGAATATACATATGTGAATATTTACATTCTTTACATAGTTAGTAAAACCTGACTTTATTGACTGTGTAATATCCCATTTTTCTATATCAGTTTTAGTTTATTGCTTTAGGGTAATTATTCTATCAAAGTATACAAACAATTTTATATTATTAAAACCTCATTTTCTAGAAATTCTGCTTTAATCTGTAATCCCATCAGTAAGGTATAGATTTTAAATTGTGGATGGTGATGTTGCAGATTTAAAACAATAAAATTCACTTCATATATGTCAGTATGAAGTGAATTTAGTGTTTCTAAAATAATTTTAAACTGACTATGTGGAAATACTGTCTCATTGCTCTTTGAGTTGATAATGAAATTTATTGCTTTTCAGCTTTCATATTACTTTCTTTTTAAATCAAAGCACTGTATGAAGTGTTTTTTCTCAGCTTTATTTCTCCCTTAATATATGATATTCTGATTTAATAAGTGAGTAACTATGACTAATTTTGAAGCAAAGATATATCACTTGTAACTTGAATGAGTCCCTAGCCTCATGCAATCTTGGGCTAGGGTAGTTCTCATTCAAACAAACATGCCACAGGAGCCAAAATTAATAACAGTTTCTAAAGTACACCTGTAATTCTACTTGTCTTTCTTAAAGAACATTTTTAAAAATCTAGTTTGTAATCCATTATACAATATTGCTTTTTAAAGATTCATTGCTTCTTCTATTGTTTTTTGCTCATGGCATTTTAAAAGCCACTTTCTCTGCCATCGATCAAACATTACATCCCACCTCACACACCACTTAGTCTGTTCTTCCCAAGCCTCCAATCTTCATTTCCTCTGCTCCTACTTAAATCTTGAATCACAAAAGATTACAATCAGGTAATGGAATGAATTCTGTGTGGAAAAAGGCTAGGACAGGCACATATGCGAACACTGAGGTGCCCCTCCTCACGCTGGTGTTTAAACTCCACCAGCTGTGAATGCCTCAGCGGCCGTTGAAGTACATCGTCATTATGCAGAACATTGGCACTGATCTCAAAAACATCCTAAAGGGTCATTCATTATTAAGTGCCCATTATGACCAAGGGACTGTGCCGCCTGCTCAAGCAGCAGGAAAGAGGTGCAAGGGAGAAGATATCGGCTTCTTGCTGTCCGCATTCCTTAAGTTAGAAGGAAAAAAATAAAAATAAACACAAGGGGAAAACTCCCTTGTCTATTAAAATAAGAGATCCTAATGATGCATTCTGAGAAAAAGCCTTTAAAATAATAGTCATGGAACTAGGGCCGGAAGATTGCAACTTTCCCACTGTTCCTTCAAACAAATTCTATTCATTCCAGACTGAAAGAAATGGCAGCAGGGCTCCAGCTTCTACATAGTCTGGTCCAGAGAAGTTGGCCTCCAACTTTAGACTACAAGTTAGTTTTGATGCTGGTAATGAAATTGCTGCACAGCCTAAATGGGAAGATGAGCTCACTCCATTCTTTGTTTACTGAACATCTACTCTTGTCCTTCACGGGTGATGTGTGCACAGCGCAGCAGAGATGGCCTTTGCCTTCTAGCAGCTTCCACTAGACACATTTTGGGAACTGGTCACAATTTTGGCTCTTGCTTTTGTTTTCCCTTTACCTAATCTTTCTACCTCCCTTCTAAGTCTTTTTGCCCCTAAGTTGAAGGTTGTTTGTTAAGATGCCATAAATGCCCAACACAAATCTTGACATAAATGCTTCTTGTTTGCCATGTGCCAGCATTTCTTGCCTTGTACTTATTAGCTACTTGAGAAAATGCTATTTATCTTTATATTTGTCTTTATACTCACATGGGATTGGTAAGTATTGGTTGATATAATTTATTTCATTAAAATAGTTCATATGGGCACTGCCCTCAATTAAAACAATTGTCCTCTGCAATTTCTCAAGCAAGAGGTGATGAAATATACAAAATAATGTATTTGCTCAGCAAACACTGAGATTTTTAAAATTTGCTGGATCATGAACAGATAAAAGCTACCCAAAGCACATAATTTCACCCTCAAGAAAACACCAGTTGGCTAGTAATCATTACAATCACTGAGCAGCAAGATGAAAATTGTCCCACTCACTGAAGATGTTTTTCTGACAGACTCTGTCAGAAGCTCAGCATCAAGATAAAAACAGGATTGTCGTAGAAGTGATCTAAATGCTCACAGCATGCCTAGTTTTGATTCGGTACTCAAAAGGAAAGAAAGTCAAAATGAAAAGGTTTGGGTTTTCTTTGGAAATGATCTTTCCCTGGTTTGGCTTAGCAGGGAATGCTCTGAAAACTGCTGACCACTGACCCAAGACTGGCCAACAGAGCACCTATTCAGCTAGAGTCTGTAAGAATTTCTGCTGCTGCTTGATGAGAGATGCTAATTCAGGCATGATCAAAATGTAAAGGAGACAGACAAATGTGGAGGGCAAAAATGAAGAAGCACACAAAACAGGAATTGGGGTGGAAGCACTGAGAAGGCCTTTAGAAGCATGAGCTTCATGGCCAGGCAGAAATCGAAGGACAGACATCATTCATGGGGTGTTGGGGTTTGTGCCTAGATCCTCAATCCCCCAAACGAGGGTCCAGTGAAGGACCAAAAGAATGAGGTATGATCTTTAGGGCTCCAGGAGGACTAAAGTCCTGTGCAGAGTTCATAACTCTGATAGCCCACCAACCAACTGTCCCTGGGTGGCCCACATTTATTCAAAACAAGGAATGTTGAGTGGAAAATGCAAGAAACCTGAGCAGAATCTTGGAAGGGGTTCAAGGACTCCCTGAGGATGCTAAGTAAGGAAAACTATCCAGAAAGTCTCTGGGTAGCCTCAGCTGTACCCTATCTTTCCCCCTGAGCTATCTATCTCCTCTTTCTCAGTTCAGTCATGCCCAGGCCATGCCACAGACCTGCATGTGTATTCAGCTTCAATGACTCCAACAATGGAGGAAGAAACCATGAATACTAAGGTGAGGTGATGGAAAACGTAGTCTCTGTTTGATAAGGCAGAGTGCATGGCTGAATTACTGCAGAGGTGCCAACAGTCACCAAAATGCTTAGAGAAATATGGGTGTTTGAACTGGCTCTACACAGACCTTTAGAATCCTGTATACCCACATCCAGGTCTAGGAAATTTATCTTGCATTTCTTGTGTGTTCTCGAGGAACTGTGTGGAGGTTTACCCTCTCTTCTCTGTCACCAGAGAAGCCATGTCTGTTTCTACATGACTTGGGAATGGGAAATTTAACAATTGCTCATTCATATGGGCCAGTGGTTCTTCAGATACAATCAATGAAATCCTAAGATTTCTTTAGAAATGCCCCAGTGTTCTCTTGGATTGCAGAGGAAAACAAAGTGGGGATGGTTAGGGTCATATGCACTTCCCCTTTGAATGAGAACAGATCTGCAAGAGTCTATTTTATATACTAGTCCTTTGCATAAGATTTCATCTGAAAAAATGGATTTCATATTATCCAAAAGAATGGGGAAACATTTTTGTACCTGAACGTTTTGAAAAACAGCAAATTTGTGGAGGGAGGGAGGGAGGGAAGATGCAAAAACAAAAAAAGGTTCAATGGAGGAGTGTGGGACGGAGGCTGTGGAAGGCCAGGTACCTACATTATTTATCAGAATAATTGCTTTGGCAAACATTCAGAATTGATATAAATTTGCAGGTGGGCAGTTCTACATCTCTAGCTAAATATAGCTTGGAATTTTCATATCTTTGCCTTTCTGAAAGAAACAAATGAATCCATGACAAGGAAATAAAGGGGGGAGACAGAAACAGGAAGGGGGAAGGGAAGAGGAGACAGACAGACAAAGACAGAGACAGAGACAGAGAGAGAGAGAGAAGAATGAGAATGTATTTCATTTGCTTGGGCAAGTTACACATAGGCAAGCTTCAATAATAATACCTACAGAAGGTTAGCATTTTTTTCTTGTGTTTATTAGCCATTTGTATGACTTCTTTTGAGAAATGTCTAACTCAGTTGTTCATTTACTGATTGGATTATTTGGTTTTGGGGGTTAAGTTTTTTGAGCCCTTCATTTATTATAAATTCTCTGTTGCAAGAATAGACAGCAAAGATGTTCTCCCATTCTGCAGGCTCTCTTCACTCTGTCAATTTTTAATTTGATGTATTTCCACTCGTTGATTATTCTTATTATTTCTTGTTCTACTGGAACTCTAATCGAGAAGTCTTTGTCTCTATTTATGACTTCAAATATTTCCCCTAGATTTTCTGCTAGTAGTTTCAAAGTTTCACATTTCATACCTTGGTCTTGATTAATTTTAAATTGACTTTTTGTACAGGTGAGAGATGGGTGAATCTAGTTTCAGTTTTCTACATGTGGATATCCAGGTTTCCCTGTTCCCAGCAGCATTTGCTAACGTAGCTATTGTTCAACAATTTTAGCCATGAGGGAAATGCAAATAAAAAGTACATTAATATTTCATATCATCCCAGTTAAAATAGCTATTATTAAAGACACAAAATTCAGTAAATGCTGCCAAAGACATGGGGAAAAATGAACCCCTCTACATTGTTAGTGAGGATGCAAATTAATATGGCCACTATGGGACTCAGTGTGGAAAGTCCTCAAAAAATGAAAACAAAGGTATCATTGATAACACTAATATCACTCCTCAGTATATTTCTGGAAGAACTAATGGCACTGTGCTATAGAGATACTTGAATACCCATGTGTGTTGTGGTGCAGTTCACAATGGCTGAACTATGAAAACAGCACCCTTGGTGCCCATCAACAGACAAGTGAATAAAGAAAATGTGATACACACACATGCACACACGCATACATACACACATATGAATATTACTCATCCATAATGAAGAATGAAACGATTTCATTAGCTGGAAAATGGGTGGAACTGATGATTATCATGTTACGTCAAACAAACCAAACTCAGAGAGTCAGCTATTACATGTTTTCTATGGGAACGGCAATCTTTAGATCTTTGTTGCATAACTCTTTATCTCCTGTCTGCTTTCTCCTCCCAGACTATCATGTAGTTTTTAAAGCAGTGAGATGTCCCATATACACCAAACTCTTGCATGCAATATGTATGGTCTATGGGTTATATTTACATCATAATTTTTACCAAATAGTCATTCTCTACAATAATTGACCTCAAGCTTCAAATAAATGTATCAAAACTTTTTTATCTTAGACTGTTTAGTCTATGTTACTAACCAAATGCTGCATTCCAGACCATTCAGGGTCAGTATGTACCACCTTGATTACTCGCAATTCACACCATTTGGTGTCAGTCTGCCAAATCCTTCTGAGCTATTTCCATGCTCATCTCATCCAACAGACCCAAACTCTCCCTGAGATCAGTGTTGACACACACAAGAATGACTTTTTCAGGCTCATTCATTAAACCAATGAATATTTACAGAACAATATACCAGGATATAGTGTTTTAAAAAGCTCTACTAAAGCTTCTCTTGAGGTAAAGTCCCTTCCCTGTCTCAAAAGAACTCAAAACTTTAACAATATTTTAAAAGTACAGACAACCCAGTTCTTCTGTGTTGTTTCTAGACAATTATGTTACCTTTTCTTCTGGGGCTGAAATAATTCCTCTGCCTGTCCAGGGATTCATGTTCTTGGCTCTTTTTACAGGGCTTACTGGTGATCATAATTAACAGATTTTGCCCAAATTGCTGAGTCTGAAAAGCCAGAAATGTGGACGAAACCATCAGCTGAATGTTTACTGTTTGCTGAAGACTCTTCTATGCCTCTCACAGGCACTGATAACAATTCTGACAAAAAGTTAGTATTAACAAATATAATCATGAAAAAGATGGGAAAAAATACTTGCAAAATGAGATCACTACTTGGGACAGCCTAAGTGTATCAGATAGTTGAGGGAAGTCAGACAAAATATTTTACACATATACTACAATTTAGGGTGATAGCATATTTCAACAATCTGGGAGATGGCCTTTTCTCTTTCAAAGCTAACCTCTCTCCCTTCTGTATCATTTTGGTAAAGGCCACTGTGGTCTTTATACATGCTGCCTTGCCCACTCGTGAAATTTTTCTGTTTATTTTTTCCCCTACCAATCAAGAGCAGGTGTCTCGGCTTCCCTATTCAGTTCTCTGCATAGCCCTGACACCAAGTGCGAGAGCTGCACTCCATTTGACCATCTGGTCTCATGCATTTTTAAATTTCTCTGATAAAGATTTTGGATCCTTAGCTCAGCTACCATCCTCTGTAGTGCTACCTCTTCAGCCAAACTCTTCAGGTGGGTAAGCCAGTATCTTGGAAGGGAACAATCCAAAATGTATAGACTTGACTATTATTTCCTAGTTCTAGGGCAATTTTACACCTAAATGTTTCATCATAGCACACTTCTTAGGCAAGAATCCATACTTGTGTGACCAGGGGTCAGAGGGCCCTCAAGAAGTCCTCAGAGAAGGATGATAAATAAAGTGACAGACACAAGACAGGATGTTCACACCTGGCCCGGGCTGTGGTTCGGCTAATATCCTGTCTTGTCTTTCACACCATACTTTCTACTCCCAGTAGAGACATGAAACAGTATATGAGGGAAAATACCTTGGGTCACATAAAACAGTATGGATAAAAAGTCCTCATATATAGAGACCTACTCTTCTCAGGGCCTCGGCTGTGAATCCACATTATAACACCTGCATCACTCCCATGCAAAAGTTGGGAGGGTCAAGAATAAACTTAAGAGTTTTGACCTCAAGAGTTGCCACTAGAGGTATCACTGTGTTATTTATAAAGTCAATAGATATTTTTTCAGTAGATGCTATTTGAGTGACACCATAATAGGTAGGC
The DNA here is from genome assembly GCA_004027455.1 of Hydrochoerus hydrochaeris. NCBI lineage: Eukaryota > Metazoa > Chordata > Mammalia > Rodentia > Hydrochaeridae > Hydrochoerus > Hydrochoerus hydrochaeris. The sequence goes on from PVLA01010734.1 coordinate 14,590, forward strand.
AGTATGGAGGACGCACATGTCAGCACAACCCTGGCCTTGTCCTCGAGGGATTTACATAGGTACTATTCAGACTGGTCCCTCTCTGTGGATTTTGTCAGGCTCATCTACAGTGAATAGAAAGAAATTGTAAGCAAGCATTTAGATCCTTGTATGGAAAGGAATGTTATGTCTGTTAAATCTAACAATAAAATTCAGGTTTATGTTTTATTTATGTTTCATATCTTATTTACACTGCATTTTCTACAAGTTCAATGTTTAATGAAATTTATCAAGGTAAAGATTTACAATGAGTTGGAAATTTATGAAACAAACAAGCTTGTGCTTAAACCATAGACAGTTTGAGTACCCCTAGTCTAATAAATACGTGTGAAAGATAAAGATAAATCCCTAAAAACCTGAAATAGGATGCTACATAGAGTAGGAAGAGCCCAAAAAAATTTGAGAAAAAGGTACAAAGTTTCCCCTTTCTAAGCTGCAAAGCATTCTTCAAAAAAGAGATAGAAATAACAAAGAAATTATCATTCACAGTAGAGTAGAAATGGTCCCCATGTAATGTCATAAAAAGCAGACATATTATTTAGGTCTGAACCTATTAGAACCAAATGTAAGACAGATTCTGGAAATGGAAATAGAACTTTCTTCTGGAAGGAACAAATGTATGGTGGAAGAGAAGCAAGGAAATTCTAATGTGTTCATGCATGCCTCACAGCGATAGAGAATGGGACTGGGTACAGGTGAGTTCTTCAGTGTACCTTCTAGAGCCCCTTCACATAGCAAAAATTCTGAGGCCTCAAAGTTGGAGGCACAGCATCAGATAAACTCTGTAATATCCCATCAGATTGCAGAAGCCAAGTAAATGATAATATCCCAGCAACAAGAGTTTCAGCTAAGGCCTGCCAACAAAAGAAGATACTTAAAAAAAAAAAAAAAGACAATGCCTTGAACTAATACCAACTCCAGAAAGGAGCCTATTGAGACCACAGGCGGGAAAAAGGAAAATCTGAGAGAGACTCACTCTTTGGGATGGAACCCACTCCATTCAGCTAGAGCATTTCTGGTAGAAGAGGTTTGACAAGACCAGAAATTAATCAGTCAAGGCACCAAAGGCAATGGTCCCCTTTCCTGGGAAGCTGAAGGTAAAGATGGGGGAAGTACAAATATCTACTACTCCCGATTCTCATGTCTTGAGAGAAGAGTTCAGACATCTGAAGAGAACATTATTTTTCTGGCAAACAGAAAGACATATTACTTGGCTTTTAAAAGATGAACAAGATACAAAAAGAAAGCAATAAAAGGTTTTTTTTAAAGAAAGAAAAAAGAATTATCCTTCCATAAAAATTTAGATTCTTAGCCTACCTCCTCTCTCCCACTGAAAGGGGAAAAATATAACATAGAAAGTGATACAACATAAAAAGTGGAGCACAGATGGTAAAAAGAAGGGAGTGGTGGCCTTACAGAAGTTCAATACAAAGTGGAAAAGAATGGCAAATAGACTGAATTCTCACATCAAATTTAAAGCACATGGACAAAATAAATGCACAAAAAATTGGCAAGAAAATATAGTGATATTATGAAAAAGGATTTGCCAGATCTTACAAAAGAAACTGAAAAGTAATGCTTTTATAGGACATCAAACTTACTCTCAAAGCAACAACAGTAGCCTTTGAGAGATACTTAAGATCCAAAATGTACCAAATATCAACCAATTTGGAGGGAAAAACAAAATTATTGTACTTAAATGATAATTCTACAAACATATGTAGAATTGGAAAGTCACTTAAAAAGATAAAAAGAGACCAAGCAGAGAATTTTCAGTGAGTTAGTCACCAGGAAATAATGATATCTGAAGGGGAGGGCCATCAGCACTAGGGAGAGACATCCTAGGCCATCGATCCACCTGCCAGGGGCTCATGCTCTAGGGCCAATCAATCCAAACCTATTGGCTTTCAATTTCCCCATATGTAATCAATCCAAACCTATTGGCTTTCAATTTCCCCATATGTAATCAATCCAAACCTACTGGCTTTCAATTTCCCCATATGTAATCAATCCAAACCTATTGGCTTTCAATTTCCCCATATGTAATCCTGGATGCATCTTCCATAAAATTATCCTGTACATGCTTTGGAACTTCAGAGAGGTCATGAATAAAAATAAGATAGACCAGCTAGTAAAATACAACCAAATAAACCAAGGCATTGAAACATAGAAAATAAAAAATGCTGAAAATACAAGAGAAACTTCAAGGATCATCACAAGGAGACTGACTATAGTATATCTCTCTAATATTTGTCAGATCATATAAAAAACAAATCAATAAAGCAAAAGTAGATATATATAGTATAATCAATAGGCATTCCCTACTGATACATCAATATGTATTTTATGCCTCACAACTAAGAAATCACATTAGTGGAATAATCTATTTCAAGTACTAAAAATAACTGCCAACCAAGATTACTAAATCAGTAAAGTTTTCCTCTGAAATAAAAACAGCAATAAAGACCTTCCAAGATCAGTGTAAACTAAGTGAATTCATGACATCTAGATCAGCATTAAAGAAGATACTTCAGGCAATTCAACGACTAGAAGAGAAAGAAAGAAAAAAAAATCACGGGGATGGAACATGGAAAAGAATAAGCCTCAAACACACAAATGAGAAGTGGGAAAGAATCAAACATTATCAGTATAAAACCTATAAAATGCATTGAATAATAAAAGAAGAAGAAATGAACATGGAATATTCAAAACAACAAGAGAATCAACAACATAATGTGAGCAACTACATACCTTTCAGTAATAACCCTTCATGTAAATGATCTTAAATTTGTCATCTAAAAGATGCAGACTAGCTGATTAAAAAAAAAAGACCGAACAATGTGCCGCATACAGGAAACTCACCTAACCTGTAAGACATGCACAGACTAAAAGTAAAAGGATAGAAAGTGACATCCTAAGCAAATAGAGTCTGAAAGAAAGTACAAGTATCTATATTTGTATCTGGAAAAATGGAATTTAATTAAATATCAGAAGGGACAAAGAAAACCAATATATATTGAACAACTGATCAATAAAATACAATGATTAAAAGTATATAAGCACCAAATGTTGGAGTACCAAATTTTATAAAACAAACATTGCTAAAAATTAAGGGAGAGACAGGATTTGTTATGACTTGTATCTACATGTCCTCCCAAAACCTCATGCTTTTCAGAGGTGGCTTGATCAAGGGTGTGTATGATTACTAAGTTAGTCTACTGACTGGCTTGGCATAGTTCTGGGACTAGAAAATGGGAAAGAAAGCCTATCCTGGCTGTGAGTGCTATAAAAGTGGGAAGCCTGGACAGAATATAAGAGACAGAAAAAGGGCTGCTATGGTCACTTGTTTGTTACTTGCCTTCTGCCTGCTTACTCTGTGACATCCTTCTGCCACCTTGTCTTGGAGCCAGAGAACTATGAAGTGAAACCTCTACAAACTGTGAACTACAATAAACCTTTCTTCCTTTAACTGAGTGTTCTCTGTGTTGTCTCAATGACAAGAAAAGTAACTAAGACAGGCCTGAATACAATACCAGTGAATGATTTCAACATTCTTATCGATAGATAATCTTATCCACAAACCAACTAAGAAACATCAGAGTTTATTATACTTTAGATCAAATGGTCTTAAGTATCAGCAAAATATTCTACCAAAAAGTTACAGTATAAACATTATTTTCATTAGCACATGTGACTTTTATAAAATGCATCATATAGTAGGCCACAAACCAAATCTTTGCAAATTCAAACAATAATTTCTCACGTTATAACCTCACAATGGAATGAAACTAGAACTCAATAGCAAGAGAAACTACAGAAATTATACAAACACAATCAAATTGCACAACACATTTTGAAAGCAACAATGGACCACAAAAAATCTTAGGGAAGTAGGTGGAAATTTAAAATTTCCTATATCAAATAAAAATGGAAACCACATGAAAGAATTTGCGTGATACAGCAAGAGCAGTAGTAAAAGGGAAGCTTATAGCTATGAATGGTCACATTAAGAGCAGAAAGATTTCAAATAGCCTAATAATGCATCTCAAAGTCTGAGAAAAACAAGAACAAACCAAACACCAAAGCAGAAGGAAAGAAAAATAAAGGTCAGAGTAGAAATAAATGAAATAGAGACCACAACAATGCAGTAGATTGGTTTTTAAACAAAATTGACACCTTTTTAGTGAAACTAAACTTAATAAAGAGATGGTCTAGTCAGGCAAGGGGATACATGCTTATAATCCCAGAGCTCTGGGATGCTGAGGTGGGAGGGTCACAAGTTTGAACGAAGCCTGGGAAACTTGGAAACTATAAAAAATTAATATATAAAAAAGCTGGGGATGCAGCTCAGCATGAAGTTTCAGGCTTCAAGCTCCAATACCAGAGAGTTGTGGGAGAGAAAAGGAAGGGACAGGGAACAGAAAGAGTCCAAATAAAATTAGAGATAAAAATGAGACTTTAAAACAGATACCACTGAACTTTAAAGGATCAATAGTGAATATTTGAAAGAATTATGTTTCAATAAATTGGAAAATCTAAAAATGGACAAGTTGCTAGACTCATTGAACCTAAATGGAACCAAGAGTATATAAAAACAAATATACCAATGAAAGGTATTGATACTGAGGCAGTAATAAAGTTTTCCAACAAAACGAAGTCCAGAACTGGATGGATTCACTGTGAATTTTATCAGATTTTTAAAAAAGAACTAATACCAATGCTTGTCAACTATTACATAAAATAGAAAGGAAAGGGACCCTTCCAAAGTCATTCTGTGAAGTCAGTATAATTCTTCTATGAAAACCTAATGCAGATGGAACAAAAAAAGAAAACTATAGACAAATATCCCTAATATACATAGATACAAAAGTCCCTAGTAAAATACTGTAAACTGAATTCAATAATAGTGAAAAGTCCTATACCATGATCAAGTTGGTTTTAATGCAGCGATGAAAGTCTGTTTCAATGTACATAAATTACTACATATAATACAGTATGTAATAGAATCAAAGATTAAAAATTACATGATCATCTCAATAGATGTGAAAAAGTGCTTAAGAAATTTAGCATTCCTCTTCAAGATAACACCCTTGCATAAATTTGGTATAGAAGGATCATCTCTTAACAAAATAAAGGCTTTTTGTGACAAACCTCACAACCAGCATCATGCTGAGTAGGAAAGACCTCTAACATTGAGAACAAAATAAGGGAGTCTATTCTCCCTTATAGTCATTCAGTGTTATAGTAGAAATGTTAGCTAGAGCAATTATATAAGAGCAATAAAAAAGATATAAATAGGAAAGGAAGAAATGAAGTTATTCACTTTCTGATGATATGAGTTTATATATAGAAAACCCTTAAAAAATCCACCAGAAGACTTATATAACTGATAAGTTCAGTAAAGTAAAACAATATAAAATCCCCATACAAAAGTCAATAGTTTTTTAATTTATCAACTAAACTGTAGGACTAAACCTAAGAAGATTAAATAACTTTATAATGAAAATCACAAAATACTGAAAAAGAAACAACAAATTAGATCTCCCATGTTCATGGACTTGGAGATCAATGTTTAAATGGCCATAATATACAAAATGATCAAAAGTTTTAATGCAGTATCCATCAGAATACTAACAGCTTTATTCACAGACTAGAGTAAAATCCTAAAATCCATGTAGAAGCACAAAATACCTCAAATAGCCAAAAAAAATCTTGAGTAAAAAAGGCAAAACTGGAGATATCATAATACTTGACTTCAAAACATGACAGAAGAAAACAACAGGATGGTACTGCCATGAATACTGCTGCATAGTCTAATTGAATAAAATAGAGAATAGAGGCCTCAGAAATAAATCCACATAGCTACAGTGAACTGATTCCTGACAAAGGTACCAAAACCACAAATTAGCAAAAATACAGTCTTTTCAACAGTGCTGGGAAAATTAGAAATTTTTACGCAGAATATTGAAAATAAACTCCTATTTCTCACCCTATACAAATATCAAATCAAAGCAGAACAAAGATGTTAATGTAAGACCTCAAATTTTTAAACTATGAGAAAACATAGGGAAAAGATTTCAAGATACTGGCCCAATCAGTGATCTCCTAAATAGGACTCAATAGCTCAGAGAACAAGAGCAAGAATTGACAGATGGGATCAGAAGAAATTAAAAATCTTTTGCACAATGAAGGAAACAATCACAAGAGTGGAAAGACAGCCTACCAAGTAGGAGAAAACTTTTACCATCTATTTTATCTTTTTTTAATTCTATTACATTTATTTATTTATTTATTTATTTATTTATTTATTTTTATTTGGTACCAGGCAGGCTCTATGCCATTGAGCTAAATCCCTATCCCCTCTGTCTTTTTTATCTGAAGGTGAATTAATATCCACACTATATGAGGAACTCTACAAATTTTTATTAAATCACTTGCAACAAAAAAGCAAGTGGTTTAATAAGAAATGGGCAAATTATCTAGACAGACACTTCTTGAAAGAAGAAATATAACTGGTCAATAAATGTATGAAAAATGCTCAGTATCTTTAGCCATCAGTGGAATGCAAATTAAAACCACACTGAGAATTCATTTCACCACAGTCAGAATGGCTATTACCAAAAAAACAGAACAAAACAAAATAAAAATAAATATTGGCAAGGATATAGAGTAAAAAGAATATTTACAGGCTGTTGGTGGGAATGTAAATTTATATAACCACTATGGAAAACAGTATAGAGGTTCCCCAAAAAATTAAAAATAGAAGTACCATGTGAGCCAGCCATCCCACTCCTGGGTATATATCCAAAAGAAATAAATTTAACATGCAGATGAATACCTACATTTCCTTGCTTTTTTTGGCACCATTTATAATAGTTAAGATATGGAATCAATCTAAGTGCTTTTCAATAGATAAATGGACAAAGAAAAATATATATGTATATGTTATGATCCAGAATATCCCTTTAGCTCCTTATCTGTCTCGCTATTTCCAGGCCACCATGACATGAGCAGTTTTCCTCCACCAGCCAACCAAGCATGGACCAAAACCTCTGAAAATATGAGCCAAAATAAACTTTTCTTCATTAAATTGCAGGTGCTGCATACTATAGTGTCTTAGTGCAGAGAAAGTGACTAAGATCATATGTATATATTTGAGAATTACTTAATCATAAAGGAGAATTAAATCAGGTAAAATGGAATGGAGGAAATAGAGTTCACCACATTACATAAAATAAACCAGATACAGAAATGTAAGTAACAGGTGTTTTTTCATATGTAAAAAGTGAAAGCAAAAAATGATAAGGAACTATTATTTATTAGGGAAAGGGACCAAAGAAGTGGGAAGAGATGGAAGAGCAAGAGAGGGGGAGCAGCAAGAATGGACATGATCAAGCCACAGTTTATGCATTTATGGAAGTGTCATGGTGAAATTAGTTATTTTAATGAGTTTAACTTGTTAAATTAATAACCTTAATAATAA
>PVLA01010734.1:22211-60541 GCA_004027455.1 Hydrochoerus hydrochaeris
GGAAGGGAAGGGAAGGGAAGGGAAGGGAAGGGAAGGGAAGGGAAGGGAAGGGAAGGGAAGGGAAGGATGGTAAAGTAGCTAAACAGACTGGTGTACAGGGATGGGAGGTATGCAAAGCATCTCTACATATCTAGTCTTAAGTAATTCAAAAGGCCATGTACAGATGGTGTGTGTTGGGGAGGAAGAGTATAAATCTAGAAAAAAAAAAGGTTATGAAGAATTCTCAGCCAGGTGATTGCATCCAACTGAGTAGAATGTATATGGTAGAATATTAAGTGGTACCAGCCATTTGAGACCAGTGTAACTGAGAGTACAAGTGATCACCTAGGGCAGTGATGGTGAATCTTTTGGAGCTTTCAGTAATACAGAGTCCACTGCAGCATGTGTACCATGGGTTCTCCCCTGCTACCCTAGGAAGTGATAAAAATCTTGGGGGCTCTGTAAATGTTGTATCACACATGAGTCATTAATTAGAATTTTGAGCCAATGCTCTCTAGAGTTTAAATGGCACTCCCATGTGAGATTACTTATTTTAAACTTGTTCTCATGTTAGTCTCCCAATGTATGCATGAAGAAAATGGGTAAATATTCATTGGAGCTTTAGTAGCTTTATAATAGAGGAGAACAAATTTAAAATCATGCAGCAGATTATTGGCTCAGCTAGAGCCAGATCACACATTTCTCATGGGCTCCTTCAGTTAGGAAGGAAAAGGTGTGATCAATGGAGCAAGACACTGGAGGGGGATGAGTCTAACACATAACTGAGTGGGCTTGGCAAAAAGTCTTCCCTGATTAATAACGCCAGCTCTGAGCTTGGGATGTGGGGTAGATCTGTTGTCATGTTTAGACATGACAACTGTCTAATCACTGAGTCTGATGACAGCATCATTTGGTGTGATTGGTATCACAGTCTGTGTACTGTTTTCACTTGCCGTACTTCTGATGCCAAATGAGAGGTGTTTTGTTCCTCCAGACATTAATTTCTCAATTTTCTGAAGACACGAACTGAGTTCTTAACAATTCTGTTCAGTTTCGATTTCATCCACATTTTGACCATAGTATCCATGTCTAGCACAGACCCCATAGGCTGAACCCTAAGTTCTACAAGATTGCTGCTCTTCTCCAGATGCCACTGCAAGTCCTAGGCCACCCAAACTTTGGACTATCTGGCTATGAATCAAAAGTCCCTACTACCTCCTCCCCAGGACAAATAATTTACTACAAGGACTCACTGAACTCACAAAAACTCTATTATTTACTTAACTATTACAAAAGACAACTCTCAATGGGAGAGATTTGTAGGGAATGCATGAGAGGTGGGTGGGATGCATGTCCATGCTCTCTCAAGGTAGATGTACCTTCTAGTACCTAATGTGGTCACTGTCCCAGAAGTGATCTGAACCACCCTCTTAGAGGTTTTATGGAGATTTCATCATTGGAAACAAGGATGCCAGTTCCCAATCATCTCGCCAGCATATATAAGTCATTTTTATCATTTCAGGAATTCCACAGGTTTAGGAGCTGTTACGGTTTATATAAAAATGCCCCTCACATACTCATAGGATTGTGCCTCAGCAATGAGAAAGTGACTAAGACAGGTTTTATGCCAGAGAAGTGGGGTTCTCACTGTGATACTATCTGACCATAGGATTCAGAAACCTTTGGAAATGTTTGGCAGGAGGAGTTTGGAGATGCTGGATGTAGATGCCATAGAATGCTGTAAGCCAGGCTTGATGGGAGATTCCAGATGAAGCTTACAAGAAGAACACTGATAAAATGCAGATGGTAAAGACCAGGCTCAAGGCGTTTTCAGTTGTGAACAAGGACTCCATCAGCAGTTGAACTCTAAGAGGCTATGTGTGTAATGCTCCAGCAGAAGATTTATCTACATTTTGCTCACATCCTGAGATATCATAGGAGATTGGGATTAAGAGCAGTGGATTAATTAACCTGGCAAAGCAAATTTCAGCCCAATATGCAGGACTATGGAAGAGGAATTGTTGGCATCTTTTAGTCAGATCTATATTGAAAACCAAGAACAAACAGTAGGACTGGAGTGATTGTTAAAGTTTTGAGTTTCACTAGAAAGATAGCTGCTATAAAGCTAGAGCAGAGGAAAGCTTGGTTGCTGAAACAAGTAACATTAAAAAGAATCCAAGTCCTTTATGTCAGCACAATAAGAAATATACCTTCAGGGCACATGAGGTATCTGCAAGACCCCATCCCTCTCCAGCTCAGTAATACAAAGCTGCAAAGCTTTCATTTAAAAGAGAATACTGGAGCACTTGCTCCAGACAGTCACCTCAGGAATTGGTTCCTCTAGATCTGATTCTTAGTGTTCAGCCATCCATGTACTTAGAGACCACTGTGGTCAAGTTTTAAGAGGGCTTGGCTATTTCTCAAACTGGTGTCAGACTTTGGCATCATACACGTGGTACTGGTTTTACAGGTATGCAGAATACAAGAGTTGTGGGGGTCAGGAAAGCTTCCATTCAGATTTCAGAAGAAGACCTGGGAGGTCAGACAATGTACCTCTGAGAGGACAGTGTGTGAAGTTGTCAGAATGTAACAAAAGATGCAATGGAGAACTCAGGATGTTGGAGAAGTCAGAAATATGGAATTTCTGGGGGGGGGAAGAAAAACTCCACAGGCAGTGAAAGAGCTTACCCAACATAGAGGCCATGGAGGCTATAGCAGGTGATCCTTCAGAGGCAAGATTGCTCATGCCATTTGGGCTTCATATCTCACAAGTTGCCCCTGTGGGAGATATGGAGCTACAGGACTTAATATTTGCCCTGCTGGCTTTGGGTGTTACTTTGTCAAATTGGTTTCCATTGCCTTATTCTTCCCTTTTGGAATGAGAATGTTTATCCTGTTCCATTATACGCCAGTATTATTTAATTTTCTGTTTTATTTTTACAGGGATTCACAGAAAATTGCTTGCCTTAAGCCTCAGAGGAGTCTTTGAAGTTAGAGTTTTCAGCAGGGGTAAACTGTTAAGATTTTGGAAACTCATAGAGACGGACTAAATACATTTCATAAAGAGGTGCATTTCTCTAGTCCAGTGTCCTTACACTAGTGTTGAATTCCTCTGCACCCTCTCCAGAAAGACCAATTAGGCAGTTATTGATGGTTTCTCTCATCAAAGTCTAAGTCAATGCAATACATGTTGCCATTAATGTTCTGGTGGAAATGTGAGAGTAATTGATAGTGACAGATTTATGGATCCCAATAAATCATGGGAGGTAACTATGCAAAAGCAAGGGGAGACACAAAATCTCCTGGTCTCTTTTCTTCTAGACCCAGTATGTGGGGAGTTAAATGGTGCCTGACGCTTGTTCCCTACCACTACGTGCTATTCTATCCCTCACCTACCAGCCTTGTCTCCTAATATTTAGAATTCACCACGCATGGCAAGCTCTGTTTTAAGCACATGGGAGATAGCAATGAATAAATCAGATACAATTCCTCTATCCTCACTGAGTTTGCAGATCCAGTGGGGGAGACACAGAATACACACTGGCATCATTAAAAAGAGCTCCAACAGTGAAATGCCCATGCCAGAGAAAGAAATAACTCTCAAATGGGGCTCAGAGAACTTCTAAAAAATGTATACCTTGTTATGGTTTAGATCTAAAAAAGATATATGTTGGGTACATGACGTGGGATAATTTATTCTTTTTTATTTTTATTTGCTTGATACCAGGAATCAAACTCATGGCCTCATGCTTGTTGGTAGTTTATTCTTGTTTCTACCACTTCCCTCCCTTCTCTTCTTCCTGGCTATCATGGACTGAGCAGTTTTCCTCTGCCATATCCTTCCATTGCACTTTCTCCGATGCAGCCAGCTTGCCATGATGATGGACAGATGCCTCTGAAAATATAAATCAAAATAAAAGTCTCCTCTTTTCAATAGCAGGTTATGGGTATTTCATCCCAGCAATGTAAAGTGATTCATACATACCCTCAACTAGAGCATTAGAACAAACTTGGAAAAAGATTACATTCCAGCAAGGTCAAGTCCATGGATAGAGAAAAGACATTAGCATCTTTCCCTTAAAAGTGGTCCAAGATATGGGGTCCAGCTTAGTGCTATGTGCCTAGCATGCATGAGGCCCTAGTTTTGATCCCACTATTATAGACAGATGAGGGAGAGAGAGAGAGAGAGAGAGAGATATTCACAGCCTGTGATATTCATTGCCCATGGTTTCACAGAGTCTCTTTTTTGTGACCCAAAAGGAAGAAAACTTCCACCTGGCCCAGGATTTTTAAAAAATGATGCAGTCGTGAAGAATGAGAAGACAAAAAATAATAAACTCCAGAGCTTGCTTTGAGAATAACATTTTACCAACAGGATATGTCATAAATATGAAATGGCAAAGAAAGATGTTTTAAGATTTGCTTTTGTCCTTTTGTTAGCCAGACAGATAACGAGTTTCCATCAGGTAATTTTTTTCTCATTCAAACATGAACTGCACATAACTTCCATACTTCTGTGTATAGGGAACAATAAATCACACGTTATTGTTTCCTAGAAATGGGGATTGTACAAGGGAGAGCCAAACAAAATCCTTTGTTTCATGAGCTTGCAACTTTTTAATTAAATACCATTTTAAAGTCACACATACATAAGCCAAATGTTGCTAATCCATTTAGCTTCTTAGTAGTGTCTGAGCTCCTCTTCCATACTTGCTGCTGTGGTAGAGATAGGCTTCCTGCACGCATTCATTCATTCATTCATTCATTTATATATCTAATTATTTCCTCTTTCATTTTCCATGTAATGGGAAATTGCTCTGTAATCTCACAGGACAGGTATTAATTCCTAGCATTCTTTGTTTTTTAAAATCATGACCAAGAATTAGACTTATTCAGATAGACCATAAATAGATAAGAAAAGAAGGGAGGGAGGGAAGGAGAAAACAAGAGAAACAACAAATGAAGGAAAGCCATGAAGGAAAGTCACAGAGGTAGAAGACTTCTCAGGCCATGGAGCATGTAAGCTAAGACATCTGGTCAACTCACAGACCACAGGAACAGTCCAGCTAGTTCTTTACCAATATCACGTTTCCTTTCTCTTTGGCTTGTTTCTCAACTCTGCTGCCCAGTCATCATATATGGATGAAGATGTGTGACCAATTATTCCTCCAACAATGTGGGCAGAAGGCATACTTGTCACTCTATTCCCCATGTTCCTCCCTGGCAAAGGACCCAGTGGAGGTCTCTTAGGTCCTGGAAGACGGTGCAAACACACTATGCAGGGAATTGGGCTCTAAATGATTATGTGACTCTCAGTGTTCCTCCCACAGTGAATGAGGGTTCTTTCTACAGTTAACCAGCTGTGATTTATACACACATTTCTCCATTGTCCATTTATAGGAGGTGACCCTATCAGATACTTCATGAACAAATATTCTCCTCTGTTATTCGCTAGCATTTAGGCCACGTCCCAGCACTCCTAACCTACAGGGGACCTCAGAGATCTTTGCCAAATAATTTAAATCATATTTATAGACACATTTTTTTTCAATTTGCAACTTAGCCTCACCACAATTCTTACTTCTGAAAGCTTTTGAGAATGAGTCCATGATTCAAGTCAAGCTGAGAAAAAATTTCTAACTCAGGGGGTCAGCACATTTTTCTATAAAGGTCCAGACAGCAAAGATTATGAGCCTCCCAGGCTTTACAGGCTCTGTCTTAGCTGGGCAGCTCTGGTGCTGGGGTGTAAAGGCAGCCACAGACGATGCACAAGCAAGTGCCCCAGCTGAGCTCCAGCAAGCTAGGCTATACAGAAATGGTCAGCAGGCCAGATTTGACCCATGGGCTAGTTTGCTGACCCCTGCTTTAAATCATTCTTACATTTTTACTGAATATGATTGGGGCCAGGTGTAAATTCCAGCATTAATTCCAATCTCTGTGACATTGCTTTGAGTTTATTTATTTGTTTGTTTTAAACTCCCTGGCTTCTCCCGAATAATGTGATGTATGACAAACAAAGTTGTCAACAGTTTTAATTCTTCTTCCTGCCTCAGCTCTGCACTCTACCTGGCATAAGATAAAATGCAATAAATTTTAGCTCCTTTCCACTTCCCTTGAAGCTTGCCTTTGAAGGCTGGACTTGAAGTCAGACCTGAATTTAAGTCCTATTTATTGGTCTATGACTCTGGTCAGTTCACCTTCTCCTTGTAAGCCTTGGCTTCCAAATCTGTCTAAGGAAGATAGCAATGTATGACTCACAGGATCTGAGGTGGAGTGGGATTGGGGAGACAGAGAACTGCATCGAATAATGTATAGATTTTGTGAAATGTAAATCCCAGTACAGAGGTAAAAGACTGTTTCTACAAGCTGCCTCTCCCTTCCTGGATTTTGAATTTACTTTCTTCCCACTGGAAACGTGATTTTTTCCCCCTGACAAATCCCAAGGAGGTCTACTAAATCCCCATTTAGTCTAGGCCAAGAGGCAGTTGGGGTCCACAGGCTGCCTCCACCTGTGTTCTGATTGACTGCCAGAAACCTGAGCTTCCTTTATAGCCACTAACTGGATTCAGAGAAGCCAGCTCCAGCTGCCAAAAAATGTTGCTGCTTTAAGGAGATAAAATGCACTGAAGACATGTTTGTGGTGGGTGTTCTTAGTATGGTGGGACCAGCCAAGGACACAAGGCAGCTGGCACTGAACCCAGTGCTATGTGAAACCATCTCTGGAATTGAGGTCCTATTCTCCTCAAAAGAGCATCACCTCTAGCTCCAGCTAGTCCACAGCTAAAGTCTTCAGAGTACAAAACTTAGAACTCCTTTTAGTCAAGTGTTAAAAAACTAAAAACAAACAAACAAAAAACCCCCTTTGAGAATAGAATGTTTATCCTGTGGTTGAAACTTCGCGTGGGTTTAAGACTGGACTCCAGACTGAGCCTGGCCTCCCCACCCCTGGACATTCTGCTAGCTACATTCAGCGCACACTTTACTGCTCTGAAAGAAACAAGATGCTTTAATGCTGCACCAAAACCTAAAACACTTTCAATGGCTCAGGTCAAGTAGTCATTCAACATGCCTTGAATAGTGCACAGCAAGAGAAGGAACAGAGATTCATGGCCACACCAAGTTCTAGACCTGGGCATTGTCCTGTATCATACAGGGGAAGAACAGCAAGTGCCCAACAAGGGTGCCATAACTCCGTTCTAGGCTCGGAACAGCTCCTTCTATAATCTAAATTGATTTTAGTCCGTTTGGCCACACATTCACCCAAGTCCTAAACTAAAACTTGGCAGCAATTTTAACTATGTCCTCCAATATCTCACCAATCAACAGTCTATTAACTTCAATGCCCCAAGTAAATATCGAGTCGCTTCCCTTCAGTGCCAGCTCTACAGCCAAGGCATCTCTGGTGTCAGCTATTTCTTCAGTTGCTGATCCATTGCTCTGCGTTCCTGTCAGCCCACTGAGTCCTGCTTGCCATGTGGCTGGGAGGGCTGCGAGGAAGCGGGCCTGGTGTGGCTGGCTGATGGACTGCACAGCTACACAGCTTGGCTCTGTGTTCCTTTCCGATACACCTCTGCTCTCTGGTCTCCATCGCCTACTGCACCGGCAGCTGCCCTGATTTGCCAGCTCTTCTTGAAAAACGTCAAGACTTTGACCCACAGGGTTTTTGTGCATGTTCTGACACTCATCTCTAAATCTGCTGCCTGGGATCTCCTTAACTAAATTCTGACCTTTCCGGTGACAACTCAAATGCCACTTCCTTAGAGAGGTCTTCTCGGATTTTGCAGTCAGTTGCCTTCTTCTCTATTGACCTGCTTCCCTATCCTCTGGTCTCCCTCTTTTTCTGAAGATTTGGGTTTTCTTAGGAGTTTCACACACACACACACACACACACACACACACACACACACACACACTGCAATTTTCAGAAGAGGTGACATCCATGAAACATGGTTATCAGTTATTTTTAAGTATTTACCACATTTTGCAGTGTATATTGTTGTTTGTTTGTTTTTATGCCTCTTTTCTTAGTTAATGGGTTATAAGCTCCATGTCAGATAATAACAATCTTCTCTTGTCACTCAGAACTGGAAAAAAAGACAATAAAAAACAAACTTACCTTTAATCTGTGTAGAAATTCTAAACCATATTGATAGACGCCTTTTATGGCCAAATCCTTAAAACTCCTATTTAGAAATGAACCCTTGCCATGCACAAGATTAGGCCAGATACCTGTCTTTGCATGATGGCACATTGCCCACCTGACTGTCTTTGCCACTTGCCATCAGCTGTCTTATCCAATACACATTGAGGGCAGAGATCCCATTGCATTTGCTCATTTTTAAATCCATCAGCCAAGAGTGATGGTTGCTCCATAATCATGTTCTGAATCTGTCAAAAGACAAAGCCAGTTACTGACCCAGACATCTAAGTCTTGTTTATTGGGTGGCCTGAGTTGGTCCATCCTGAAGACATTTATAAGAGGACACCCAGAAAGATGAAACCATAACCCTAAACCCCTACCCATTCAATAAGTCCATAATAATTTCTAATAAAATTAGAAACAAAGGACAATTGTGAAGAGTCTTTGTCTGTCTGTCCTCCTCCTCAGAGAGCCTCCAGGAGAAGTTTCCAGAGCCTTGCATGAGGTTTGGCCTGTGTAAATCCCATTGTTTGCATTTCTATAAAAGGACCGTCTCTTGCCTCAGCCCCCACGCTCTCTTTGAAAATGACATTCAATGGCAGGTGTTCCTTACAGAGGATCTGTACTCTAAAGGGAAAGTTCCAGATGACAAGTCATAAATTTATAAGGCTCTGGTCTCAGAAGTCACTATGAATGATTTCAACAAAGTGCAGAAAGACAAGGTGCTTTTAAAACGGTTCTGTCAGAGCACTGAGAAAAAGGAGTGATCTATGTGAGAAGATAGGCTGAGCTACCCATGAAAACACCTATAGATTTTCAGGCAACTCAGACACATATTCTTCTGTATCAGTAAAGATCCCACTACAGAATTTGCCTCACCTACCTGACAGATGAGCAGACTAAGTCTGGGGCTCCCAAGCCCGATGCTAGAACATAGCTTTAGGACAGACAGACACCTGTCAGGCCAGGCTCCACATGTCCTAAAATCTCTTCCTTCTCTTCACACTTAGACGCTGACCCTGACTCACATAGATAATGCTCATTCCCCAAAATGGAGACTTCCTGTCAGGCCTGAAATAAGTGTGTACATTCAGAGAAAAAGTCAGTTAAGATCACCATCACAGGAGACTTAGGGAGCTCCGGTAGTTTGGGAGATTTGCACGACTTCTGCTCCAATTGACATGTGCATCCATCAGTTCAATATCAAAGGCCAAAATCTGATGTGACTTTCTTTTTATGGATCAAATCGCCATACTCGTTAGTCTTTCTTCCCCCTTGTGGGTAGAGACTTAGTTTTGGGCATCCATTCTGTTCTCAGCATTCAGATCAGTGCCTGCCACACAGTCAGCCCCCAGTAAATAGTTGCTATTTAACACTTTACCTTGGCCTCATTCTCTTGAACTGAGACCACTATTCTAAAATCAGCTATTTTTGTCTTAAGCAGTAAGTAAACTGCTACTTCTACTCTAAAGGAAAATATAAGATGAACCTTAATCACAGCCCCAAGGTGTCCCTTGGTGTCTGAGGTGCATGGAACAGAGATGGAACATCATGAGTCTCCCCCTCGCCAGGTCTAAAGGTACAAGCAGCTGAGTACACAACCCATGGACCTGAGCCCAGTGAAGTCACTACTTTGGGGGCCCAGCACTGTCATCACTGTCCTCACAAGTCCGTGCTTCTGGAATCTTGCAGTGAACTCCACGCACCTGCACCATCTGGCTCACCACTGAGTGCTTTGATTACAAGAGACCGGATGCGAGTTTGGCTGGACTTTAGCCCATAGATATTGTAGTGAGCTTCTCTGGGGCTCAGTCTCTTTGAATGGGAAATGGGAGAGGATATAACTACCTCCAGTGCAAAAGATCAAAAACCTAACATGTACACAAATCCTTCAGGCATCTTACCATCACCCAGGTCCAGGCTCAGCAGGGCCAAGGGAGGCCTGAAAGCCTGTGCCTCTAACATGCTCCAGGTGGTGCTGATGCTATTGGTTTGGGGACACATTTGGAGCACAAGTGTCACAGGGCAATGAGATAATAACAGGAATAAAAGATTATATTAGCAGTAATAAACATTATGAAGCAAATGATCAATAATTATCAGTGGAAGCATTTTGATTAAAACATGGGAAATTTCCACCAGCCAGGTTGAATGAAATTACTGACTCAGTGTTCTTTTATGCAAGATTTGTGATTCCATCTGAAAAGCTCCTTCAGAGCTTCCCATCAGACCTCACAGAACTACAGAAGTCAAGGCACAGTGAGAAGATATTTTATTACCAATGTATTTATGTGTGGGTTTTGGGGGTTTTAAAACTGGCAATTAAAACCTTGTAAATTTGTATTATCAACAAAATAAATGTAGACAGGTTAGTTACTCATTACTAATAAATTTGATCATTCATTTATAAAATGAACGTTCACCCAAGAATCACAGAGCACTCTATAAATATCGCTTCACAAGGAAGGCATACAGCACCCCTGAGGGGTGAAACAAACTCCCAGGCCTGGGTGATGGGAAGAAGCCTGACTCCAACCCCAGCTCTCAACCCTGTCCCCTTAGTCAGGTTCAACTTTTGCTGACTCTCTACAGCTCGATGTTCCTTTGGAAGCATTTCAGATCAGCCTGCCTGGAAGCCCCATCCCCAGGTATCCTTAGGAACCTGTCTGCAGAGCAGTAAAAGCCTTCTTCTCTTGCCGCAGAGCTAAAGGACTCGCTCCCCCATCCTCTCTGCCTATCGTGCAGCCGGGCTACTGTCAAAGAGTTCACTTCCGAACCTGAAGGTCCATGACACAGCTCTGTCTTGGAATGAGGAAAACAAAGCAAAGTCACCAGACCCCTGGTCTCTTAACCAACATTCTCCACTTCAAGCCGTGCTCCACTGAGGACCTTTACCGAGAACAAACTTGGTAAAACATTTTATCCTTGAGTCCCAGTGCCCTGGAGACTGGAGGGACCACAGACTGCACGTTCCTTCCCCAGAAGTTGCTGTTACTACAGGCAATATCATCTAGTAGGATGTGTGAAAGGCTCCTGGCATGGGGCGGGCCCCACTGATGATGAATTTACTACTGTGAGTGGCGGTGGTACCAGTTTTTAGCTGGTCACCGATACAGCACCAATGTAGAGCACCAGGCCAGACCATGAGCTTTAGGAACCTTAGCAACAGAAGAGTACGGTGCTCCTTTGACCCTCACACACATGCATTCATGTATACACACAACTGCAAACGCATCTAACACACATATTTACACGCACCTATATATCTGCCAACATCTATACACACACCTCAACACACATGTACCCACATACATCTGTGTCCACACATTCCATCCACACATGTACATGCAAACATGCTCACACATCCACATGCATGACTCCCCCTTTTCCAGCATCATAGACACCACATACCTGTGAGCACCGCTGGCACGTGTGTATGTACACATATGCTGGCCATATACTAAAGAAATCCATAGAACCTCAACTTCTAGCATGCTAAAATTTAAATACCATTTTCTAATGTTTAAGCTCTTGATCATTATCTAAAATGTGAATGAATCGATCTCTTTCTCTTTCTCCCTTTTTCTGTCTTTCTAGAGAAGAAGAAACAAAATGGTTGTTCTCCTCTTCAGGGTTTCCTAAGCAGGGTTTAGGTTTCCTGGTGGGTCATCTAGCCCTACCGGACATCATATCTCACTGCTTCCTGAATTCCTGACTGGACCATATTCCAGTCTTTTTCCTTCCAGCCATCTGGTATTGCTTCTGTCCTTGACGGTAAGAGGAAATAAAATCTCTACTCCCCAGAACAATGACTGAGAGGGGTAAGCTTCACTGTCCAGCCCATGAGGGACTGCATCCTTGACCCTGCCATTGCCAGGTGCTTGTAGCTTCCACAAGTCATTCTGCTCTACAAGGCCTCAGGGACTGCATGCTAGAGGAAGGTCCTACTTCATTGTGCCTTGGCTCCTACTGAATTCTTCATCACTATTGGCTTTATTTAGTTTCTGAAAGGACAGAGCTGACCTTCCCTGAATGAGCTTTATGTGATCCTTATTGGAAGGTAGGACTGCAAGGAGGACTCAGTACATTCCATTTCTCAAAACTGCCTTTAGCTGACCAAGCCAGAGAAGCACAGAATTTTGAGCAGAGAACTCAAAGTAGAAAGCCAACAGCATTTTAAACTTACTAAACCATATCTACTGAGGGAAAGGACTTATAAAGCTGCTAATACAACTTTTTTATATGATAGCTTCTGTTTTTTTCTGGGCTTGGATGGCATTTTCACCACTCAAAGTTTTAAGACAAGATCATTCTAACTACCTGTCATGTAAAGGTTCTTTTCTAAAGGAACAAATGTCTGCTATTAAAAATATGTCACTCTGAGGCAATGGGGATAAAGGAGCCCTTTTCCACTGTTGGTGGGAGTGAAAATTGGTACAACCAACATGACAATCAGTGTGGAGATTCCTCAGAAAACTAAAACTAGAGGCTCCATTTGACCCAGCTGTTCCCTTCCTTGGTAACTTTCTGAAAGAATTAAAAGCATCATAAAACAGCTGTCTATGCCCACTCATGGTTATAGCAGCACAATTTATAATAGTTAAATCTTGGAAACAGCCTAGATGCTCATCAACAGATGAATGGATAAAGAAAATGTGGTTACTACTGTGCCATGAAGAATAGCAAACTTGAGACAATTTTTAGGTAAATGGATGCACCCTGAGACCATAGCTTTAAGTGAAATAAATCATTTATGTTTAACATCATATTCTTGTGTGAGAAATTGAAAGCATAAATTAGGACCAAACTGGATAGTAGATATCGGAAAATAGAAAGAAAATGTTCAAATAAGAAATAGAAAGAAAACGTTCAAATAAGAAGGGAAATAAGGGAGGGGGAAGGGAAAAGAAAAAAAAGATGATAATAGAAGAGAAAAATAGAAACAAAACTTTTGTAAATGAAGGGAAAAGGGGTTGAAGGGAGGGGAGGGGAATGTGAAAAAAAGGAAAATCAAGATGTACTATGTACAGATATAAATTCCTTATAATGAATGTGAATATTATATATATCAAAAGTGCACAAAAATTTTTAAATGCTATGTGCCCCTTAGAGATAGGAGTTTCGCTTGTGTGTGACAATCCCAAGTCAGTCATCCAGTCAGAGAAAGAGAGTTTTCCTTTGATCAGATAAGTATCAAAAATGGATGTTCTAGGATTCAATTGTAGTCATGGTTAAGGTTTCACAAAGTATTACTAGCATCTCCAGGTCCATTTTAAATTTAATACAGATCTTTATGGATACATTTTGCTTAAATGAATAAAGATTGCCTATCGTCATAACTTATAAAGTGAACTTCTGTGCACTAGCTTTATATTTTTTACTTTAATTTCATCCCAGCACTATTTATTCCCATCAGCATTTGCTAAGTGTAGTTTTAAAATGCAATATGTCTTCTTTGTTTAATGCAAGGAATATCGGGGAGGTCAAAATTTTCCATCCATGCTTTTTACCTCTGGAGTTTTACTCCCAGAGTTCTTTTTGGCCAAAACACCATTGCTTTGTGTGCTCAGTGTATTTCATTTTTAAGGCTTGTTCAAAGCTCTCACCTGAAAGGCTCAGATGTCCCATTCAGTGGTCCTCCCTGTTTCCTCACTGGACGTCACTTCTCCTACTCTTGCATACTCGTATTAAGTGTGTTAATTTGGTAAATGAAATCCAGCTTATCTTTATTTTGTGATCTCCTTGAGTCACTGGTCCCTGAGGAAGTGGTGAACAGTTTCTCACATTGACTAGTCCTTCAGCCCTTTCTCCCCGTGCTCCTGTTGTAACTTTCCAGCACCTCTTCCTGGGTGCTGGCCTGTTCCCAAGTCCTCTGATGCCGATGGTGGTTTCCCAGCATCCTGGGAGCAAAAATGGGGATGATGAAGCAACAAAACAATTCTGCGAACAGCCGAAGCTTCAGAGGAACAGACCTGCATTCCAGTCTCAGCATCATTGCTTTGCAGTGCATGGCTTTGAGGATGGATATGAACCTCAGAGCCTTAGTGCTCCCGTCTGCACAATGGGAAGGTTAAGAGCTGCTGCCACAGTGGGTGTGTTCACTGGCATAATGCACATAAAGCAAGTCTCACAGATCTGGGAACGGAAACCTGCTGAGGGTTTAGTGAGTAACAACTTTCCTTGATAACCAGGGAAACCACAGCTCATCTGGCCCGCACAACAAATCTGTGACCATGATACAACAGCCATTGCCATTCTGTGGTGATCCCACTGGGCATGAGGGAAGAGACAGCCCACCCAGCGTCATGAGAAAGTGGGGCTCTTGAAGTGTGTCTCCACCACGGCTGTCTGGGCTCA
The DNA here is from genome assembly GCA_004027455.1 of Hydrochoerus hydrochaeris. Classification (NCBI taxonomy): domain Eukaryota; kingdom Metazoa; phylum Chordata; class Mammalia; order Rodentia; family Hydrochaeridae; genus Hydrochoerus; species Hydrochoerus hydrochaeris. Next base: position 36,688 of record PVLA01010734.1, read on the forward strand.
TGAAACTAACAGACACACCACAAAAGGGGCTATTTGTCCCACATCCCTTGTGCTGGCCTCCCAGAAGTGCCCCACAGCACCACACTCACTCTGGGTGGCTACTGTGGTTCCTCTTTTGTGTGTGAGAAAGAAGAGTGCTCGATGGGACTCAGCTGCCAGCTCTCTGCAGCCCAGCTCATGCGCTCCCCAAGCAGCTCCTGGGTCTGTGACAACAGAGCTCCGACTGGCCTTCTTGTCCCAAGCACTGTTAGAAACATGAGCAGTAAATCCGAGGCAAAAGACCAGGCAAAGCTTTAGGCCTGAACAGTGAGCGGCTTCTGTTAATACGCATTTAAAGACAGCAGGAGAATCTTTCAAAAGTCGATGCTGTTGGATGCGAGACATTCCTCCCAGCTCAGTTCTCTTTCAGGAAAACACACACACACACACTACACAAATACATTCCCTCTACAAAAAAATAGAAAGCAAACAATCAATAAATAGGCTGAATAGAACTGAAAGCTGCCCATGGCTCTGCAGCTCCACCCTGAACCCACATCTCCTTCCAGGAGTAACCGTGATGAAAGGAGTAGATTCATCTCTTCTCAGGCTTTCTTGTTTGTCCTTAAATGCTTGTATGTGTGTGCATAAACATGGTTCATTTGGAAAAATGTTTTGTTTCCACACAAGCACTATCACAATATGTTCATTGTTCACAAAACTCTTTGCTTGTTTTATTTACTCAATGATGGTCTTAAAAATCTGTCCAAGTCTGAGCACAAATATTTTCACATTATTTTTCATTAACTACTGAAGCATTCTCTATGCTATGACGCTACCATAATTTATTTAACCTTGTTCTTTTGATAGCTATTTGGTTTTCCTAGGGGCATATTCTATATTCACCGCCAGTGATCCCTACCTCCTGGTGTTTGTAATCCCTTCCCCTAAGTGTGGACAGCCTTAGGACTTGTTCTAATTATTAGAAACAAGAAAAGATGATATGCCAATTCTGTGATTGGCTGGAAGAAGATTAGAACTTGCTTCTTATTTCCAGACTCTGCCTCGCTGGCTTGCAGGAAGGTCCATATAGTGAGAAACCAAGGACAGCTTCTGGATGATAGTCCATGAGTCACCAGACAAAGCCAGCTTCCGGTGATTTGGGAAACAGAGCCTCTTCCACTGGCATCTCAGATAAATTCCCAGTCCTGGTCAGCACCCTAATAGCAGCCTGTGAGAGATGCTGAAACAGAGGACCCTAAGAAGCTGACTAGATTTTCAGTTGCAGAAATTGAGATACTAAATATGTGTGGTTTAAGTTTGTGGAAATTTGATATATAACAGCAGATAACTGATAGACAGTTGCTCATTGTCTTCTATTATAAGCAATTTGGCAACTGCCCCTAAATGCACGATTAGTGCTGTATCCTGAGACCAGTTACTAGACCTCAGATTGCTCTAAGGGTAAAGATATTTAACATAGTTCTATGACACTAAGTAACCCTCCAAACTATTCAGCAAGCTACAAGCATGCAAACAGTATGAAAGTTCCTAATCTATCCATGCCTTTGCCAAATGAAATATTATGGACCATTTTCCATGCAGGAAAAGCAGTGACCACTTTACTTTGATTGTATTTTCCTAATCACTAGGACTACTATTTTTTAAATAATTTCACTGACTTCTTTTTCTTCTTAAGGCTTGCCTGTTGATATTCTTTGTGCTAATTCTATTTCAAATTGACAACTAGAATGATGGATGACTCTCTCTTCTGTGGGTACACAATAGCCATCTGTGCCTTTGGTTATGCTAATGTTAATCACTCTATGTGTTACCCTATTTCTTCACTGTACAGTTACTACTTTTCCCCCTTGTAACTAAAAAACTATGTGACATCATTCAAATATCTTGGTCCTCATTAAAATAGCTACCTAGATTTAGCATCCTTTGGTGATTCTTACTCAAATAAAACCTTATCATCCTGGATGCAAGATTATAGATTTTTTTAACTCCAGCACTGTCTTCACATTTACCAGTCTATATTCAGCCTCCTTTTGTCAATAAAATCTCTTTTCCCTCATTTATTATTTGTATGGACCCACAGGTTCCTGATTTATCTCAATGGTTAACATTCATTATTCAATGGTTTACAGTTTATTACTACCCTTAATTATATTGGTCCCCACATATTCTGATATTTGGCCAATGGGAACCTTATCATGGATGGCTATTATTTCCTTGTAACATACCCACATTTTCCCTTCCTTCCCTCCCTCTTTTTTTTCTCTGGTCACTCTTTACTTTCTAGCACAACAAAATGCTCCAAGTCCATCTCATGTCCACCTTCCCATTTCTCTGAGAAGCCTTTTCAGCAAGCAAAGATGTTAGAGACCCAAAGCTGGGCCACAGGTGTGCTCAGTAAAGTAGCCCCATTGTATAAAACTATGGACTCTTAAACCACCACCACCATCTGAGTATCTCCTGTCCCACTTCCCTCCAACTCTTGTCTGGCTTGCTTTTAAGTGATTTTCTCTTCCAAAGTCTGCTCTCCCTCATCATCCCTATCATCCTGAAAAACTGTGATGGGATATTCATTAGAACTTTTTTCAGCTTCCTCAGGAAAAGTTCATAGTTTCTTCTTTTTTCTCATAGACAGTTAAAATGCTTGCTCAGCAAACAACAGGGTCTCACAGAGGTTGCTCTTGTCACCAGTGGTGTGTCCTTAGAAGAGTTCATCAACTTCTCTCTGTTCACTGGTTTGCCATTTGTAAAATGCCTCATTTGTATCCGTGAAAACTTGTTAGTTTAACCCCAAAGGCTCTCTCAGATCTTTGCCCTTCTGGACATTTCCACAGCCAGCACTCTCTAGCACCTCCTCCCTGGAGAACTGTTCAATGTCCCAAACCCTGTCTATGTGACTATTATAACACATTCTCTACAGTGCATCTGAAGTTGTCTCATGAAATGCAAAGCAGGGAGGGCCATGACAGCTGCTGCACATTCAGAAGCTCCTAGAGGGCATAGGGAGGGCAATTTCCCTCCTTCCCACGACTGGTAAGAAGGACCTTCTACCACTCCTGCTCTGCTGACCTGCTATCAGTAGGCTCTTCTAATACTCTACCCTGCTGCCTCCTGCTGGAATAGCTCCCCTCTTACATCATCTATCACATGATTACACCCTCTGAAGCTTCCACCAACTTCCCTAGTGAGCTCCAATCCTCCTCAGCCTATTCCTCTAGCTCTGGGCAATTTTGTTCCACTTTGTTTTATGGTAGCACCAACCATAGTTATGCCATCTCATTGGTAACTTGTGATAGTTTTGATGAATATCTAGTTTCCCTAACTAGAATCTTTTTTATGGCCTTGTTTCATTAATATAATTCTGGATTTCATAATGGTTATGTTCATTGTGAGGTGCTGGTACACACACACAACATGTCTTAATTCCTCTTTTCATCCTCTTTCTCTACCCTCCCTTCCTCCTTCCTCTATCTCTTTATCACCTCCCTATTTGAAATTTATCTTGCTACTTCTTATTATTTATCTTTTATTTTATTCCTTATTTGTATTTCTCATATAGAGAGACCATGTGATACTTAATCTTGTGTGTCTGATTTAATTTAACATTATGGTCTCAACGTGCATTGAGAACAAGTGAACTTCCTAGTTTTAGATTTGAAGAATCTCCGTACTGCTTTTCATAGTGGTTGTACTAGATTACATTCCCACCAACAGTGATGAAGATTTCCTTTTGTTGTTATTTGATTTCCTGATGATTGCCATTCTTTCCAGAGTAAGATGCATCTCTCAATATTGTTTTAATTTGCATTTATCTAATGGTGAGTGATGTTGAACATTTTTTCATGTATTTATTCACCATTTGTACTTGTCTTCTCAGAAGTATCTATTCATTTCAGTTACTCACCTTTTGACTGGATCTTTTATTTAGGGGGGTCTAATTTTCTTTAGTTCTGTGGATATTCTAAATGTCAGTCTAAGGAATAGCTGGAAAAAATTTTTTTCCAATTCTGTAGGTTGTCTTTTCACTCTCAGTTGTTAACCTATGCTGTGAAGAAGCTGTTTAATTTGATATGATGCTGACTTTTTCACCACTCCAAAAATGTCTTGAAAGGAGAGATGGAATCATATTCTTATTGTTTTTATGGCACTTGGTACAGTGTCATCCTATGCTTAGAACTTCAATAAGCAGGGGTGAATTCACATGTGATTAAATGAACAAACAGAGTTTTAAAAACTCTATATGCTTCTTTTTCCTTATCTGGACAAAGGAGAAAAATGTGATTACCTAATTCAAGAGTTAGTTATGAGGACTGCTATTTAGAAAGTGCTTGGAACAGCATCTGGGAAATTATAAATTCTCTCTTTTTTTTTAGTATGCAAATGTATAACCCACCTAAAAATAAGGAAGTCAGGTTATCAGGGTATTCTCAGAAGAGTTCACAGGGGTCATTTCTTTCCCTACACACATAAGCAACATTTGTCTCTTTTTTTTTTTAATTTTTAAGAGAATAAAACCAAGCAAAACAAAACAGAATAAAGCCAATCAAAACAGTGTGACACAGGACTTCAAAACAAGATAATAGGAAATCAACAGTGGTTACCATAATGCTTCTTGTTGTCTTCAAAATAGCCGGCCATACCCGCAGACATAGTAAAAATCAAACAGAACAAAACAGAACCAATAAAAACAAAACAATGAATGTAATAAAGGACTTCAAAACAAGACAATAGTAAATCTAAAATGGTTATCATAATATATCTTGTTATCTTAGAAATAGCTGCTCCTGCCATTGGATATAACAAAATCAAACAAAACAGAATAAAACCCAACCAACAAAACAACAGAAACAATTCAGGACTTTAAAACAAGATAATAGGGATTAACACTGGCTACCACCTTCAGAAGGAGATCCCCATCTATGCTACCTTGCATATTGTTATCCTCTGAATAGATGATCAAACTACCAGCTTTAGACCTGCAAAGTCAGGGAAACACCAAATACTGCAAGCATTAAATTCTATTTTACTTCAGTAGCTATAATCACAGCCTGTGTTTTTCTGGGTCAGTTGGTCACATACAGCAGTGGGGGAGTTCTTTCTGTATCCTAGCCCACACACTGGAAGGGGCTGGCTTCTGGCTCTCCCCCACAGTGGCCCACGCATGGCACCGACTCACCGGGAGGGCTTGCTTCTTGAGACTTCTTGTTCTCTTCCCCCACAGTCTGCGAATGGCACCTACTCCCTGTCTCTGTTTTAGAAAACCCCAGAGTGCTCATCATCTGCTCCCTGTTTTTAAGTTCACATCACATTTTCCTAACCATTTCTTACACATTTTTAAAAGCTAATCATTAAATGTGGGACAGAATGGACTTTTTCTTAAGTTGTTCTTCATCATTCTTTTTAAGACATTGCTACATAATCAAATCTTAATTACAATGTGCAACAGTGAAAGCAAACCAGGCCTGAAAATGCTGAATTTGGATTTTTTTTATTGTTTATGATCATTCTTGCTGACCACATATTTGATATTTAAAGATCTCTTACCAAAAGAACTCACAGAACTAAGACAGCCCCTTCTCAAAACCTCAATATCCATGAAAACAAAACTCTGCCAATGCTCTACCTTCTAATAAAAATCTGACAAATGCCACACTTGCCCAGTGAGCAATTGGGGACATGAATAGCTTTATCACACTGCTCATTTAGCACCATGGCAACTATAGTGACTGAGTCTTTGCATTCAAGTGGCTTGGCTGTGAAGGCACAGGGCTCTGTAATGAGTCAGAACAATGAGAACCCCTCAATGACTTTCTGCTTCCCAGTTCTTAAAGAATTCTCAAAGATGGCAGCTAGGACTTGATTCAGTATTTGAGTCCTAGCTGTGAAATCACTGACATTTTCCATTTCAGTTGTATGAGTGTGAATCTTGTCTAAGAAACTGAATCATACTTTCAATTCTTTACATCCCAGAACATAATTCTTTTTCTTCAAAGTTAAATCTGGCAGTGTCTTGGGTCTTTTCTGAATGTCTCATCAAAGCCAAGAAAGCTTTACTTTAGGGCCAGCATTCATCATCTGTGCCTGTTTTTGACTCGGACTGAAAAAAGAAAATGATCCACTCTTCCAACTGGCTATTCTCTGGTTGCCTTAATTCATGGGAAGCCAAGAAGGAAAAATTGGTAGGTTCAACACTGTTGGAGAAGGATAAACAGAATCATATCACATTAACCGTAATTTACAGCACTTCAACACATCCCTCCTTCTGCCAAAGCTGGCAAAGATCAGGCCCCACTGGAAAAAAAAAAGGAAAATGGGGTAGGCCTGGGGTTCAAATAAAAAAAAATCTGTATTTCTATTTTATAAGATGGAGTTGAAGAATGAGAGTACCATCAGCACTTACTTGAATGTTTTGCTCATTCATGCTATAAAAATAAATATCACAAAATATTCTCTGGATATGACCTAGTCTGTTGCTAAAACCAGTGCCAGGCTGCTTCCAAATAGGCTCACTGAGGCTTCACTCACAAGCAGGGACATTTCCAAGCTGGCTGTTGGCCATCAGCAGTTATTGAAATTCAATTTAAAATGATGGACTTTGCATGAAAATGCCCATTTATGAGTACTGAAAAGGATGGAGAATTTCTCAGGAAGATGACAGCAGTGACAACTTCTAGGGCCCAGAGCAGTGTTGCCTGGAGATGATTACTCCCCAAACACATATACCCTGAGAGCTTTGTTGGAGAGTCTTCTAAAGCCTGGGACTGTTTGTGTTCAGATGGAATCTCTGTAGATGAAGCTATTTTTTACTGGCTGAGAAAACAAATACAAGCAACGGACCGTTGGTGAATTTGCAGCTAAAATACCCATCATGGCGTCTGCAGCATGGATCACAATGCCAGGCTCTGATCAGAGCCCGGCCGAGGACCATTTCCAGCCCCAGGGTTCCTCCACATACCGGGGAGAACATCTGGAAGTAATGTTTTTTCTGTAGATTCCCAGGGCATATTGATAACTTTTTTTCCTGCACGTGACCTACAAACTGAAACTGTGCCTATGTTATAGGTACATAAATTAACAAACTCAACTGTCAATACTGTACTTTTTTTTTTTTTACAGAAACTGACTTTTTCTCTCCCAAGATAATCTCTCTGATTATCATATTCATGGCTGCCTTCCCAGGACCTAGCTAGCTGAACATCCTTGAAAGCAAGAAGAAGACAAAATGCATGTGCTTTGTCAGCCAGTGTCCTTCCAACAAATTCACTAGCTACTACTGAACTTCTTAATGAGGTAGGTGGTACCACAGACTTTAAAAGGAAATTATAGAGAGGGAGAATGCTAAGTGATTTATAGTAATCTAGTAGGCACTAACGTCTTGTCCCATACTTTGGGAGAAGACTAGCATTATAAAACTTTTAAGGTGGCGATTTTTTAAACACATAGTTTATTTTTAAACTATGATAACTGCCATTTTCATAGATCAATGTAATTTGAAAATCAGTAACCTTTTGTGGTTCAACTGAGCATTTATAAATAATTTACATGCACCGATGAAGTAATATTCATATACAGTACAAGGCACATTCAAAGTGAAGAACTAGGTAAGGCTGAGCCCAAACGTGAACACACACCGAAGGCTGAATCCTCTCTCCCCATATCCCAGTCATTCTCTACCCTCTCCTGTGAGAGCTGCGCCCTAAAGGAGGACCAGCATCTGCCCCAATGCATCCCTCCAACAAGGATGACAACCTTCACTCTCTAAAGCAGTTTTGCAAAGTGGAAAATGTTGCTTCAAACCATGAAGCTTACCACCTAGAAGGCTCAAATATAGCACTCATTTAGATTGGCACAGGAATGAAAATCTCAATCCTTTATGGTGGCAATTTTTAAAGCAGGCTTAGGTCCATTAGTATTGAATGCCAGCAATTGACAAAAACAAAGTTTGAGAATCATTAGCTAAATTTATCCTGACAGAGAATACAAATCATAGTAAGGGACTTAGGTCTCAGCTTACTTAAGAATCAATTAATAACCACAGTAAACGGTATTTCAGGAAGTGATTCTATGTCACATACAATGTCTGAGCCAAGGATGTTCAGTTTCCACCCCCACCTGGCAGCCAGTGAGCGCTGAGCAGGAAGGTGTACAGTGTCACTCGCTTGTATGATAAATAGTCATGCAGGGTATGGGCTCTGTCCTGGGCCCTGAGTAGACAGAAGAAACTAAGAACACATCCCTGCTCTTGGGGAGATTATTTCATTCTGGTGGAAGAAAGATATTTTGTTTTGGTTTGGTTTTTTAGGTATACTGATAAGAGCTAAGAAGAAAGAATGAGCATAGGTTATTAGGAAGACTTCCCCGAGGAGGAAACATGTGAATAAATACTCAAAGAAGAGCTTATTTCCTCTGGTAGTAGCAGGGTCCAGACTCTGAATAGCTTTTGGTCTGAAGCCGCATCTGTGCCAGCCTGGCCATAACAGTGATGAGGAAGTTACTCTGTGAGACCTAAGTATACATTTACCAAAAAAATGCCTTTATCCTTAACACCTTCATCATTTGGGGGGTGCTATAACACAAACACCATAAACTAGGCGGCTTAAAAGCAACAGAAGTTCCTTTTTCACATTTTTGGAAACTAAGAAGTCTGAGGTCAGGTCTCCGACATCTAATAAAAACCACTTTCTCATTCTTGCTGTTTCACAGGCGGGCATCTTCTCATCTGCTCACCGTGTGCTCACTAGGGTTCCTCTTAGAAGGGCACTAATACCATTTGCATCATTTCCAAAGGCGCACCTCTAAATACCGTCACATTGGGGCTAGGCTTCCACACAAGGGCAAAGGGGATAAACAGTGCGTGACAACTCCTAAATACCCTTTATTGAATTGTTTTCCCTGGTCAGTGTAAAAAGAGAGGCAACGTGTGCAGCAAGAAGAACATCATCTATGGGGTCAGGGATGCGACCATCTAAGTCATGCAATTCCCCAGCCACTGAAGTTGCACTATCACCTCTGGGGTCTCAGTTTCCATTTGTAGATCAGAAATGGTCTGTAAGAATGCGGTAAAACTATTAATGATGATGCTAGCCCATCTTCTTGGTGACAGGGAGGTAGTAATATATGTTATACAAGAAATCAGAAAGAAAATATACCTTCCCTTAAAGCAAAAACAATTTTTTAAAAAGCATATGAGGATAATTTTCTTCCATCTTTCCCAGAATTATAAGCTTTAAATTCTAATCCATTAGCATCTATAGCCAGAGCCCCACCCACTTGTAGGCTGGATGTATGTGTCACAATCCTATTTAGGAAGACACAGCATGTAAAATGGTATTGCAGAGTCAAAGGGTCACTTGAAACTGTGCAGCTTCTGCATTGGTGAAAGAAACCAGCTCAGGCTAATTGGTGACAGCTCCAGCCTGAATACGTGCCATTTTATACCACAGAATATTTTTAGATGTTTGGCCTTATACTGTGTAAGGAGAACCTCTAATTAAAACTAGAACAACCTAGTGCTACCTGGACTAGTTGATATGTACACATGGATATAAAATGATTATTTGTCCAGCTAAACATTCACCCTCCACATATCTGTGCTCCTATCCAACCCACCAGATATTGACTTGAGAGCCATGTGTCAGACAGTGGTTGACCTGAGGGTGATTCTGTCCAAAATAAGACAACATTAAGCATTGATGGAGCATTCATTAAAATAGTCCATATCCTATAAGAGCAAAGCTAAGCCAATTTAAAAGGAAGATACTTTATACTTTAGTGAAATTAAATTAGAAAGATATGTATCTGGAAATCCCCCCAACAATAGAAAGGTAACTAGAAAAATCTCCAACTGCTTAGAAATTAAGCAACCCACTTCTGTATAACTTATGAGCTGGAGGTAATTGGAACAGAAATTAGAAAACATTTTGAAACTGAAAAATAATAAAATATATCATCATAATTGGTGGGAGACAATTTGTTGTTTTTGTTTTTGTTGTTGTTGTTGTTTTTTTACCGGGGATTGAACTCATGACTTCACATTTGCCAAGCAGGCACTTACGCCGCTGAGCTAAATCCCCTAATTTGTAGTTTTTATATAGTACATATATTACCAAAGAAGAAGGAGTAAGACAAATGATCAAAACTTCTATTGCAATAAACTATAAATAGTTTGACAAATTAAACTCAAAGAAAAAAAAAGGACAAGGTGTGGATTAGAACAGAAGCAAGGAAAACAGGAACTCAGTGAGGAAACCTAACAAAGCCGAAAGCTGATTCTTTGAAAAGATGAGTAAGTTGATAAACTCCTGGCAAAACTGGTCAAGAAAGAAAGAGAAAAATCAGTGTATCCAAATATAAAAGGGTCACACTGTTGCAGTTCATATAGATACTAAAGGATTATACTGGGATTTTTTTTTAATTTAGAGAAAAAAAGCAAAACAGAAAAAAGGGTAGGAATAATACAGCATTTCAAAAAAACAAGAACTCATTAGTTGATATATTTTGAATAGGTTTCTACCAATGAATGCAACAACATGGATGCAATGGATGATTCCCTTATAAAATACAACCTATCAGAACTAACACAAGAAAAAATAAGAGATCTGTTAAGGAATCTGAATTTTTAATTAAAAACCTTCCTATAAAGAAACTCCAGGCTCAGATGATTTCATGTTGAAACCTTCCAAACATTTAAGAAGAAGTAATAACAATGTTACATAAACTCTTTCCAAGTTTAAAGAAAAGCCACAGATTTTAAGTTCAGTTTATAAGGTCAGTACAACCCTGGGACCAAAACATGACAAAGCCATTATAAGAAAAGAAAGCTACAGGTCTATCTCTCTCATAAACACTAGTACCACCTCCACCAAGACCACTGCCGCTGCCACTGCCACTAAGAAAGAGGAGGAGGAGGGGGAAGAGGAGGAGGAGGAGGAGGAGAAGGAGAAGGAGGAGGAGGAAGAGGGGAATAAGGGGGAGGAGATGCTGTTTCTTGAAAAAAATTTTAAAGATGTTCTTTGCTTCCCTCCACTTTGTTCAGTTAAACTAACTTGCAAGTACATCTGAGGACTTTATTTGCTGTAAGAAATGTTTCAAGCCAGGCAAATTTTTCAAACTGGAAATCTTGCATTGAAGAGGAAGGTATAGTTCACCCACAGTTCAAAGAATATATTTGCATCTTGAAAACAAAATTATAATTCATTTTTTGATCAAATCTGTTTTTAGTTCATTTAAATAAAATAATTAAGAGTAACATGACCTTGGCAAAATTTAACTACAACTCATTTGCATGCCAGGTATCTACTAATGTAATTGATGATAATGTTAAGGTCATTTCTTGTATTCTCATCCCAAATTGCAAGTGAAACTGTGCACACAAGCACTTACAGGACATATTGATCATCACTTGGCACCAAACCTTGTAGATGGACACCTGTCACCTTAGTAGGCAGCAAATAGGAATGTGCCATCTCAACTTCGTTTTGTATAATCAACTATCATGTAAAATAGTGACTTAATATTTTATTTCAAATAAAGATGTGCAAAGATCTCAGCGTGTCACCTTAGTCTCGGTACTCTTGAAATACATCCCCCTACTGGGACCACACACCAGATTTGCTAACTCATCAGCAACATACCTAGGTAAGCAAGCTGGCTGATTTTGTTAGAGTGACCCAAAGACTCAAATGTATTTAGAAATCACTGTAATGCTTTTACCACATGGCAATGGTTCCCAAGGGTGGTGCCCAAACCAGCAGCATGCGCTTTACCCAAGAACTTGTTAGAAATACAAGTTCTCTAAACCCAATACTGATGCATCAGAAAAACAACAGTTTGTGCTTTTAGCATGTTCTCCAGGATGTTCTGGTATCTCCTCAACTCTAGTCATCCCTGACAGGATCCATGAGGATTAATCTTTTGCTATTATCTGCCATTTAATGCCATATAATGTTCATGTATACAATATCTTCCCCTAAAACATAGTTCTCAAAGAAGCAAAAGGAAAAAAAGTACAGGGAAATCAAAGTTCACAGTAACTTATTAGGGGGTCAGAAAGTATCATTCAGTTTTGGCAGTGGTACATGTAAACTTGCTGTAGACCTAGACCTAATTTATAGACATGTTTGCTTTAGCTCCATGTCTTTCTCACTGGAGGATGTTTATCAGCATTTTAGGGGAAGGGAGTGGTGTAGTACTGTCCATTCCCACAATCTGTTTGTGGGGATACAGGTCTGGAGCCTGGGTTTGAAGTCTGCCTTCACCTTACAAGGCACAATACGTTGGGCACCTCTCTTCATTATTTTGTGACTTGATGACCTCATAACTGCTCCTACCTCATGGGGTTGTAAGGATTAAGTGATCCATGTGTCTACACATGTCATGGTTTATGTCAGTGGCCCCCAAGACTCATGCAATTATGTGTTTGTGATTGGTTCACTGTCTAGCACTCTGATTGGCAGTGTGAGTGCTACACCTGCCCAGGGGTGGAGCCAGAATATGATGTAAAGGCAGGAGGAAGGCTTGTCTGGCTCTCTTGCGGTTTCCGCCTTTGCTGTTTGCAGACGCCATGAACTGCAGCTGGATCATGCCACCCTGCCTTGGAGCCAACTGAGTATGGACTGAAACCTCCAAGAACTGTAAGAAATAAACCTTTCCTTCTTTCATTTTGGTTGTCAGGTATTTTGTCCCTGCAGCAAGTAAAAAAGTAACTAATACACATACATATACGAAAGTAACAACATGAATATGTTATCTGTATATTATATAGAATGTATATAAAAATTTTTTGGATAGGTTTTGTATATAATGAATCCTCAATAAGTAGTACTAATTGCTATTTCTAGTTTTGATACTATTCAATTAACAAAAGTATCCATTTATAGATTTCATTTTGTCATTGTAGTCTCAGATTGAGCACTTTTTATAGCAAGAGACAGAAACTTGGATCTAGATTAGGCAAAAAGACCTAGATTGACCAGTCCATTTAATCAAACTGTGGAATGAATTGAGGTCATGGATTATAACAGCCAAGGATGCAAATATGCCCAGGACTCTCCATCTCTCTCTTCTCTGCTTCTCTTGTACCCACTTCTTTCATTGAGACAACATGACTAGCTTCTTTTATGAGGCAGAGAGCACTGTCACCAAATGTTTCCAGTTTTACAGCCTCAGAGAAGATGATCCAATGAAAATACTCAAAGTATGGGCAGCACCTAGCCTGGTCCCAGACTTTTCAGGACTAATTTCTCAACCATAGAAGGATTCTTTCCTATTCCGTCACCAGCACCAATCTACCGTGAGTTTTGCTGAGGATTTATATCCCTTTAAGGTGGGCCCTAAACAGCCTTCCTGAGCCATCTGGCTTGAGAGAAGTAACAAACCATTTTATTCCTTCTTCCTGTGGCTGTTGTCATTCTGGCCATTTCACAATCTACATCTTGCTGAGCATCCCATCTTTCATAGCTTTTGTTGAATTTGACCTGAGGCTGAAAACAGGACGTGTGTTTATTTTACCTGACAAAGTACCCATGGCTGAAAGGCTTGAAGCACTGGAGTATTGTATGCTCTCCCCCTCCAGATGGGGCTGTAATTATAATTTAAATGTCTGGGTCCAACTTAAGGTGAGGAAAAGATATATTAAGTTTGCACACATGTTACTCACCTACCCCCACTCACATCCCTTTGGCTCTCCACATTTCACATGCAACCACCTTCTGCTGGAGGAGTGTGTGTGTGTGTGTGTGTGTGTGTGGGTGTGGGGTGTGTGGGTGCATACACAGTTGTGTTACCATTCTCATTTTGCAAAGTTTATGCAAAAACCAAACACCTGGGTTCAGAGTTTCCTAAAGGAGTCATCTGACGTAGGTACTTTATGCCAAAATGTCACAAAGATTTATGGGCTTTCATTTGTGCATTAAATTGAGGACAGGTGGGAGAATGCTCAAGCCTGAGAAAAACTGATAGCTCATTTCTCCCTTAGAAGAGAGATGGCTGTTATGACTACTGCTGGTTTAGATAAAAAATGGATACAGACCTTGTTAAAGTGGGGGAGGGGTGCTCATGTTTGAAAGGTGATACTTCAGCAAATAATTACCATTGCGATTATGTTTCTGACAAATGGGAGCCCTGGATGGGATCCCAAGGTGAGTCCTACCCCCAGTTCACACAGCACAGTTGCCACCATGCACAAATAGCCAAGAAAATGGCACAGCCACCCTTCGCATTGATAGCAAGAGTCTCTGGAGCTGAGGCAATGGCGGCCTTAGTACATTCCACTGTAATGGCTCGCAACAGACTCAGCTACACATATGTAACCACTCATTTTTTAATTTGATTCTTGTTTCAAACACCTTTTCAGGACCCAATACATCTAAAAATTGTCATCACTTGATAGGTCGCTACTCCACGCCTGGGCTTGAAACAAGCCATTCAATGTGCTGAGTTTTCGCCTGGATTTCAAGTGAGAGTGTGAACTTGTAGTTTAGAAAGGGAATACTATGTGTGACACCCAATCAGGCCAGATCTTTTCACAAAGGGAAAGGAGAGCTGCGTTTGGAAAGCCTGGTGGTCAGTTGCCCCTGCTTGTCCCTCCAGTGACCTGGAGGGATATTTTGATAAATAAAATAATTCTGTACATTTGAGGTTCAGACTGAGATTCTGAATCAAATATTTATCAAACCATTGACTGATTTCTGGAGCAAGAATTTCCCATTTGGAAGCCAGAGCTATATGCACACTGAGAGGCAAAGAATATATAATTAGTCCCTGTTTTGTATGACTTCATTCAATTACAAAGGAACGAATGAAATTTGAAACCTCTTAATGATTTCTCATATTTTCTTGTATAGGCAATTTCTACAATTCTAGTGATTTATCCATCATTTAAAACAACTACCAAAGGTAATAATCAGAGAGTAACAAATGCTTTAACAGCAATGGGGAGACCTTTCAGATAAAATGCCCCATCGTGCTCAGACATTTTTATACAAACTGAGCAGTTTAGCTTAAGATATGATTGTGTTTGTGGGAGTGATAACTGTGCCTGTTGAGGGGAGGTGGGTAAAAGGAGACATTTTATAGGTGCGAGAAAAATGGTGCTAATAGCTCAGTAAGATATCTGCTTGTCTTCTAAAGATGCAGTTTCCAAAAGAAACTGCAACACAGGAGCTGATAGAACATTTTTCTGTGCTAGTAAAGCATGATGTCTTACAGACAGATTGGAGAGTGGCTCGCAACAGTTTCAATGACCCTGGTAGGACACTCTATTTAATTGCTGGCATTTATTTATGGCAATTTTAATTGCCTTTTTGCCAAGATTTGGTTAAAATTCTACCACTTAGTGGGAATAATTCAAAGTTAATTGTTTCATTTAAAAACAAGAAATTACAAGATTCACTATTAGTCTAAGAAGCATGTCTTGACAGAGAGGCTGCCTTCAATTCACACAATTCATCACAACAATACTCACTTTTGAGATATTCAACCCAAATACACAAATAATTGCTTACAAATATTGGCTGATCCATGGGCCATTTAATGTCCATTCCTAGATACTGACAGTATCAGGAAGTCATGTTAGCACACCCAGCTCTGGATACTTCTGTTTCTTTAGTACAACACATGAAGAAGTAACTGGCTTGACCATAAAGGGGTATGTTTTTAAAACAATAGATTTGTAAGGAATAGAACATCCAGATGCTACATGAAGGAACCAGGACAGAAAAAGGAAGCACCTCATTCCAAGATATAACTCAGTGGGAGGGATTAAAGCTCAAATTGATGTGGGAGGGCCTGGCTCCTTCTGGATGCATGAGATACCTAGCCCAACAGGTAAGGTGGTGCTTAGCCATTTTATTATACTGGTATGCTGGACTGGCCAGTGAAAGCTCTAACTAGTCAGGGACCAGAGTACTTTGCTGTCTTCATGTTAAAGTTTTCAGTATTATCCTCAGTGGACTTGTGCCCTGGAAATAAACACACACGCACGCACACACACACACACAAACACACATTTACATCTTTATCACTGCAGCCAAGGCATCCTGGCTGGGGCTCCTTGATCTGAAGGCTGCTTTTCTTTATATTCAGGAGCCTGACTCAAAGCCTAACCCTCCCAAGCAGCCTCTGTGCTTTTCTCCAAATGGGTTTGGTCTTTTATTCTGCTTCTCTTTGCTTTCCTTACACTCTGCCTTTTCCTCTAGCTGACTACAGACCTGACATCCTATTTAGGTGGGGAGATTACAGATCCTTAACAGCTCCATTTTCAAGAATGTTAGAGGGTTGTCTTTTACAAAGCTAGTAGTCAGTAGATGTTTCACATGAAGTAAAACAACCAGTGAATAAACAAGAACATAAAATCACCTGTTCATTCATGTGGGCCAGAGAGAGCCATGGAAAACTATAATAAATTGTCAAAACACTAGTGACGGTAGCATGAAATGAATTATCTTCTGAGGAATTGATGCTACCAAACCATTCTTGGTCTTGTGTCCTCTTGTCTTTCCTTCCAGTTACCTAATTGCAACCTCCACCACTGCAAGGATAGAATAGAAAATCACTGAACAGCCAAGAAGTGAGGAAACTTAGAATCTATTCTGCAGAGATACAGTTAAGTCATGAAAGCAACTACATATGAACTTTGCATACACAAAAAGTTTTTATACAAAAGATCTCTCTCGTTTTTCCCTAGTCTTTTTTTTTTTAATGGAAATTGAATTCAGGACCTCATAATTGCCAAGCAGATGATTTGCAGCTTAGCTATCTCCCCAGCACTGCCCTACAGTCTCATGGTTTGAATGCTGCCAACACACCCAAGGGTCTGTTGTGCTTGAAGGCTTGATCCTTGGGGTAGCACCATTTGGAGGTGATGGAACCTTTTAGGATGGGATACAGCGGCACGTCTGTGGAATTAATGGGGGTGTGAGGTTTTCCCCATGTTGTTCTTCAAGTTATCCCAAGAGGCTGCTATAAAAGGAGTTGGTTTGGACCTGCCTGTCTTATTTCTCAAAGGTATGACCTTGAGATGTGACTGCTCCTCCACATGTGCCTGCCACTATGTATCCCCACCTGCCACTTTACCAGAGGCCAAACCAATAGATCTGTCCAGTCTTGGGCTCTGAACTTCCAAACCTGTGAGCTCAAGGATCCTTTTTCTTTTGTTTTTTCTTTCCGCCTTAGACACTGCATTGCAAAGACACGAAGATGGCTAATTTCCTTCACCCCACCCATGAGCTAAGTCATTTTCTTACTAATTTGTGAATTTTGCAATCAACCTAATATATCCTAGGAAGTAACTTCTTTCTAAATACCATCATAGGTAACCTTGACTCCTGTGCCACCTTCCTCTCTGGAAGCCAGAGGGCCAGAGCTAGACCACCTTTCTCAGATGCAGCAAAGATAGGATAGGACTCTGCCCTGGAACCTTAACCTTGATCAGGCTCCAGAGCAGCCTAGCCATGGGCTTCGCTTCTCCCCTGCCCTTGTCTCCCCTCCTTTCACCCCGGCCCCTGGGGCCTCGCACTCTCCCAGCTGGCCCCTCCTTCTCCTGTGGGCGCCCCAGTAGCCTCCTAATGAATTCCCCAACACTTAGATTAGCCACAATCAGCCTCTGTGCTAGCAGCCAGCACTCCAGCCGCGAGGGGCTCTGGGCGGAAATGTTCCACACGTGCTCCGGTTCCACGCACCCCGGGATGACTTTAACCACTGCAGGCGAGAGCGCGAGACTGGTGACGGATCTTGTCAGTGGTGAAAAACCACCTTCCACCAGCACAGGGCTGGGAATTCAGGGAAACATACCCTCCTGCCAGCCTGAAGTCAGCTGCCCCTCAGTGTCACCTGCCTATTTTGTGGGGTGTTTCCTTACAGGCAGTTTAAAAGCTGACTCAGATGAAAACATTTCTGCATACGCATTCAATAGCTACTTCAGTTGTTTTGCTAAAGACAAGAAGGTTTTCACATCATGTTGTCACAGACTGATCCAGTCATTAAAGATAATTAGTTTGTTTCCTTAATGAGCCATACTTGCTCACTCCATCCCCTTGGGAAAGCTCCATTACTATTACTTAACTACCTACCAGGGAATACTGAAAATGACTCTGTTCAATTGGGTCTAACTGGTTAAAGTAGCCAAATCAAAGCTTCAGAGTTCCAATCCAAATATTTCTTTTTTGGTTCCTATACACATAATTACATATGATTTACAGTGACGCACAAAGTTTCCGGAAATAAAAACAGGAATCTGTTCAAAATTTTATCCAATCCAGAAAAAATATAACCAGGCAGAAGAAGACAAATGTCACGAACATGGGACATGTGAGCTGGAAAATGCTAAAGTAAGTACAACTTGTGGATCTCCGAAAATCCCATAAAAGGTAGGAAAGCAAGCAAGATCTCTTTGGTTCCAGGGAGAGAAATGAAGATCTCATTTGGCGGGAAACCTTGTCTTTCATTCTTGCAGTGGTTCAGGGGTTGGAAAGACTCCCCACAGTATAAAGCTCTGCTGAGAACAACTGGGGTAAGAACCTGGGTGGGGATCAAATCATGTGGGATCTCAGAGAAATGCTCAAGGTAGGTAACACTGTGCAAGGCATAGGCCAGGTATGGGTGGAAATAAATTACCACATAAATGTCCTGGGGCCAGGGGATTTACAGCTCAGTACTGGCATCTGGGGAAGATGGGAAGGTAGGAGTAGCATGTTGGCTCATGAGGGAAGGTTAAGCAACCAAACATTAAAATGCTTATCTGAGCTGAACTCGTGAACTGCAGATATGCCCCCATCCTGGGTAATAATGGCTGTGCGCAATTATCAGCTCTGAAAAACAAGCTGTCATTAAAGGGGCCTGGGCCTTAATGGCAATTGCGGTTCTATGAGGATTTATGAGTAATATCAGCTTCATTCAGATGACCCTAGGCTTCCTCCCTATTACCGTCTTGCCAAAAAGATGCGCCCTCATGGACTGCCTTCTTCCGGGACCCTGCTCTAGGGCCTCACCTGCCTTTTTAATCCACTGCCTGTCTTCTTCCCTACCTCAGTCCCTGTCACTTGGTCTTTGCTTCCTCCCTAAAGCATATTCTCTGCCACCTTAGGCTCTGGGTGCCTGCCGACCACTGCCTGAAATGCTGACTCCCAAGGTAATTTCTTTTTCCTTCATGCTGCACATAAAGAACACAGCCCTAGACACTCTCTCGAGCAGTTCTTATCTTCTTATCTTCTAGACTAGGGATTGACTAATTGTGACCTGAGAGTCACATTTGGTGGGTCACTGACCTTTACAGTACGAAGTCTGCTTAAAATACAGCCATGTCCTCCCTGTCATTTGCATAGTCTATGGCTGACTTCATCCCACAATGGCAGAGTACCTGTGACAGAGACCCCACAGCCCATGAAATCCAAAGGATTTACGCTCTACCCTTCAAAAGCTTGCTGACCCTTATCCAATAGATTGAACATATCCTATAATTATTTTTCTCCACCCAATATTATTTCCACGTGTAAGTTCAGGTATGACAGGATCTTGTCTGTCATATTCTTATCGGAGGCCTTTTCTCCAGCACCCAACACATTGCCTGGCACAGAGATAGCACCCAAAACTAAGCCAAGTGGAAATGAGGAGAGTAAGAGAAGAAAACATAATTGGGCTCAAGTGGCCTCCTCAGAAGTGGGTTCTTATTCCTTCTCCTTTCCGTCTTTCCTTCCTTCTTGCTTGCCTCCTTCTTTCTCTCTCCTTCCTTTCTTCCCCCTCTACTAACATTTCCTCCTCTTCTTCCTCTTCCTCCTCCTCCTCCTTGTCTCTTTGTCTCTGTGTGCTAGCATTATAGGCCTGTGCCCCATGCTTTGCTTTGGTTTTCTTAATGGCTTTTATCCAGATTGGTTGGTTGAATCTCTCTCTCCAGAGGAATGCTAGCCCCAGAGGCCAGCCACCATATTCTTCTTCCACTTACCATGGTGTCAGTAGCAGCCTGAACAGTGCCAAGTAACTAGCAAGGGCTCCATAAATATATTGAACAAATAAGCAAAGGAGTAAAGTGGACATCAAACAGCCTCCAAAGGCAGCTTCACGGGGTGCACATTAAATATGACTACTCTGTAAGGAACCAGTGTATGTGTTGCTTCTCAAAACCATGCAGCCACATCCCAAGTATCCATGTTAATGGGGTGGGGCTCTGGATCCGATAACCCTGAATGTGAATGAACCAGAAGCCCTTTCTATTTGGATGGGGAACAAAGAAAAAACATATTTCTCTTACATAGCTGCAATCAATAAACATTCCCAGTGGAGTTTCCTTTCCACTAAATGAAACATTTTCCCTCCTTACAGGTGAGGAGAGCAGATGAGGTGAGGGACAGTAAAGGGAAAATTTCTAATCACTAGATGCCTCAGGCTAGGCTAACCCTAATAATTTCTGGTTGTACAACTTGAGAATAAGTTATTTCCCAAGTTTCACTGTACCCATCCTGTAAATGAGACATAAAATATCAACCCTTCTGGGTTGTTTTGAGAACACCATGAGATGATGTGTGTCAGAATCTGAGGCCTGTGGTACACTGTAGGTCCATGTAGAGCAGCTGCTTAAGTAATAAATTCCAAAAAAAATCAGTGCCTGAATAACCAATCTGAGATAGAGCCACTATAGAACAGCAGTTAAGGGTGTGAGCTCTGGAGCCCCATCACCTACGTGCAAATCCCAGCCCCACCATCATCTAGACATCTGATCTTAGGTCAGCTATTGTTGTTGTTACTGATATTATTATTATTTAATGGTTTTACTCTTTCAACTTTCCTCAAGTCCCTGGAGCTTTCCCTTCAAATCCTAGGCATGATTTCATAGCTGGAATTGGAAAGCTCCTGAGAATGAAGGAGGGTACAGATCCATAATAAATATCTCAGGACTTTCTGAGCTAGCCTCAATCTGGAGCTGGTTCTGTGTCACATTTTGCAATAATGCTTTACACTCATTGTTAAGAGTATAGGCAAAATATATGAAAAGAACATAAATGCAAAATGATCTGGACACATCAGCAGTTACTAGGTAATATATGTAGAGAAGTTAGTTGAGGGGTGGAGCTTGTTATCAAAGCGTCAATGCCCCCTGCAATCAATGGCGCAATCCCATCTCACCCCAAATTATAGTGAATGTCAGAACCAGGCTGAGCCTTTCTGGGAATGAGGGGCATCCTGAAATGAAGCATCTTTTTCTTTCCATCTGTAAATAAAGTCAAGAACAGAGACTACATTCACAAGGTACAGGATTGAGTCCTGAGATGCCATTTTGCCCAAGTTTCTACTGAGATGGGAAAACAACTTCCATGGTGGTAGACCTTCATCAGTCTTTGAACAATCTCACCACTAAAATTTTGGGTATAATGAATTAACCTTATGAATTTTTCTTCCTTCTCCTGGCACCCATTGAAGTCCCTTTGGCTTCACTGACATCCTGGCAAGTTGTCATAAGTGGGACAGAAGAAAACGTGCCTGAGTCATGTGCTTCGTCAGAGTTTATACTTTTCTTTTAGGCTTCCATAAGCCTTTTTTATTAATATAGTTAGTCAGCATGAGGATTATTATTTGATATTCTTGTTTCTAAAACTTCTTCCTAAGGATAAAGCAAGCAGGAATTTGCTTCCAAAGCAACTTAATATTGCTACTTTTTAATAATTGAAGGTTTTAGCACAGTGATTCCTTCCTAAGCTTCTTGATAATCCCAGCAAAATCCATGTGTCAGAAAATGCAAGGCAGCCTCCTGCCTTCTGCCCTGTAGCTCAACACAGAGTTGATGGGGTTTGCTAAACAGACAACCATTTCAAAACAAGAGAACAAGATGTGGGTAAACCAGGGATCCCACACAAATCCTTCTGTAGAACCAGGAAATGAGCATCTAGTTGAAAAATGTGCCTGTTTTTCTGCCTCCATTCCCCTTTCTGCCATCTCAATGTTACATTAAGATTCAGCCCTAAGTAACTGAAGAATGGAATAGAACCACAAGCTATAACGTAGTGAAAAACCTTCACAGGAAAGTACCAATAAAGTTTATCTCTTTAATACTAGAAACAATACCATTTGTGTCACCAACCCCTATAGGGGTTGACAAACATGAAGAGGGGTGGGAATTCCAAAAGCAAAGACAGACCCTTTGGGGTGCTGGGACCCAGTAGCCCAGGCACGCCTTAGCTCCCACTGCAGGCAGTTTCCAGGAGAGGCAGTGTGCATTTTTTCGATGGGGTGCTTTGCTCTTAAGGCGGTCAGAACATAGCTGTCCCTTGCCAAAAACCATTCATCAGCCTGCAGAAAAGGCTGTCAGCTTGGCCTCCAGGCCTCCAGCCAACCTGTCAGGACGGAGGCAAGCAGCCAGAGTGTCAGGGGCTGCGGCTGGTAGCCAACCAGGACTTTGATGTCTAATGGCTGGCCAGCTAGTACATGAGGGTGGCCATGGGCTCTGAAACCTATACCCGGCTCAGAGGTCAGAGGTTCTAAAAGCAAGATGGCCCTTAGAGAATCTCTAACAGAGATGAAGGTGGACATTTTATATTGTTAAAAAAAATGGTCCACATTATTTAGTATTTGTTTTGATTCAAATTTCCATTACACATGCTTTTAATTATGCGACTCAATTAGTATATAAAGATTTTTTTCTGTTTAAAATGTTTAAATGAACATAACTGTTCAATTTGGAACGATTACAATGCTTTTATTTAATTAACACTGCAATAAATACATCGTCCTGTAATGAACCCCATACTTTTAGGCCATTAACCATTCAATAAATTCATGATATGCAAGGTTCTTTGTGGAAAAGGAGATAAATAAAGCTATTTCGATGACTGTACGACAACTATGATGCTAAGCAGCAAATTATAGCTTTTTGCTTCTTATCCACTAGAGCTCTACCTTGATTACAAACATATGGGAGAGTAATGAGCAGCATACATTTCAATTACTATTTTGAATGCAAAGTACACGAGACATTAAAGAAAAATTCTGCAGCATGCATGCCAGTTGTCCTCTGTGGCATCGTCCCAATGAGAAGCTCCTCCACAACTTGTTGAGAATTACCATCAGTGTCTGCTTTATCAAACCTGGTGTAGGCCTTCCAGAGCCAAAATAGTCAATGTCCAGCAGCCAGCATCTCAGGACAACTGGTTCTACTGCAGATCACAGAACGGAAGCCACACATCCCCACACATGACTCTCTGACACACCAGAATGAGACAGACCACAGAGCAGCCAAAGCCACATCTGCCATGGCAAAGAGCGCCCAGCCTGTCTCCCATTGCCTGACCCCACCCACCACATGTACCACCCACAGGTGAAATGATGCATGTGTCCACGCACGTCACCCTCTGCCTGAGTCCAACACATTTGGTTCTTTTGACCACTGAGCACCTCAAAGATAACACACACATAACTGGTGCTTAAGCTTCTGAGGAAGGAAGAAGTTCAATGTCAGCATACTGAACCCCAGGGCTAGATTTGAATATAATTTTGTCTTGATATATCTTATTAATATTTATCCATCCCCTAGAAAGCAAAGCCAGATAAATGCAACCTACTGTATGGAAGCTCTGATTTTCCAACCCACTGCAAAGTCCCAGGGAGTTGGCCTAAGTGCTGGGAAACAGCCCTTTCTGTAAGCAGGGTTGGTGAGAGCAGACAATGGCGGTCTACCAGAAAGGCTGGACCAGAACTAATATGGAATTTAAGTGGAAAGAAAGAGCTCAGGTGCCAGCAACAAGGGATAGAGGAGCTAAAGGAGTCTGTCTGTGCACAAGACCACTTCAGTCACCTAGGCTGCCACACATAGAAGCTGGTCGAGGACAAAGAAGAATATCTCTCCAGGGAGCTCTAGTCCCAGACAGCGGTG